>JAEQBH010000457.1:0-267575 GCA_016808115.1 Tetrastigma voinierianum
CTGAAATTCAAATTCTAGATATAAGAAATATAAATGGTATTTAAAAAAAATGATATTTAAAAATGAAAATGGTATTTTATTTCTATATATAGAAATCTAAAATTTTGTATTCAAATCCTAAATTTAAAAATATTAATATTATTCAAAAATGATATATATTTTTATATATTGAAATCTAAAGAAGTTTATCCTAAATCCTAGATTTTAGAAATATAAATGGTATTTCCAAATAAAAATGCTATTAAACGGTTTAATACCTTTATATTTCTAAATTCTAGATTTAATTTAGACCATATCACTGCTAAGAGGTATTTTGTTGCAACAAAACTCGTCCTAGGGTTTTTTCTGGTAGAGAAAAATACTTCAGATGAGGAAACTTACACTTTCAAATAAAAGATAAACTTTTTTGTTATTCTATTAGTTTCTATATGAATATGGCAACAATCGAAAATATTGAGATTATTAGAAAGTCTCTTTTATTAGAAGGATAATTGAAATAGGTAAAACTATTTTTTTTTTATAATAATTTATGATTTACTTTAGGATTTCTTCAATGTCTGGGTTTAAGAAACTATTGTACGTTGTATTTAGAACATTATTTGTCAAAGTTACACAAGCCTTGCCTAAATATCTATTCCTTACCACGTTAATATTTCAATTGGAATCTCTAATAACCCATTTTAAAATATTTATATTATTAATTCTTAAATCAACAAATTTAATTTGAATATTAGAAAGGGACAAGGTTGAGGAGGCATTTAAATACCTTGTTGACAATGAATGCATTAAACAACTGCAGACCTGTGTCAAACGCATGGCCCACGAGGTATTTTGATTTAAGATAAAGGAGTGCCACTTTTGAACCGGCCGGTTCATCCAAGATGGCGGTCTAACCACCGGTCCAAGGATAGTTCAAGCCACATTCAGTTTCAAAGGACGGACAAGACTGAAAAGTCTGGTTCAACCGTTTGGACTGACAGTTTTAAAAACATTGGTTAAAATAACCCATTTATTAAAAAAAGAATTATTACTTTAAACCCTTTTTCAAAACTTATATATATATATTTTAAAGAGTAGAGCAATTTAAATTAATTCAAATCCAAGTAATATATTCGATAACAATACGATATTAAATTCATAAAACTCTTATGACGAAATAATATTCGCGCACCCGATCACCAAAGTTCTCATATATTTGATCATTCTATAATGACTAGAAGACCTATGACTCTAGTTTTACAATATATTAACGATCATGATTTGAATTGTTGTCTTTATATTATTGAATATGTTATGTCATTTGAATTGCTCACACACAAATAAACGTCACAACAAAATAACTAAAAATAAATTATCGTACCAAGACGACATAAATCACACGCTATAACAAAACCATGACGAAAACACGAAAAACAAAATAAATACTCGGATTAATGTGAAAGAACTACTTTATTAATTCACCAAGTTTTTATGGTTCTCCCTTTCATGCAAAAAATTTTCTTAATGAAATTCTTAGAAGATTACACTTAAGTTAGCTTGAGAGTATATTTGTAAGAAGATATATGCAAAGAATATTATCGAATTGTAATTTTTTTTTTCTTCATCTAGTTTTATCCCCATTGAATTTTATTTTTTTTAAATGTTTTTAAGAGGCATTTTTACTAGATAACTGTTATCCCAAAATTTTAAAAATATTATACTTGCCTCTTTATTAAGGCGGTGTTAGTTTTTGAGTTAAGAAATATAAAATTAAAGGATTGCTTGATTTTTTATTGAATTAAATAAGAATTTAATTTCGATTTATATAATCAAGTGTAATCTGTTATTAATGTTGATTCAACATGTTGATTACATCAATAAATAGCTTTAGTTAAATACCTTTAATTTATTCTCTTTAGTTAAAAACAAATAGAATATTCAAATTATCCTTGAGGTGAGGTGATCTGGTATTAGCAGGCATAGGAGGCAATGCCCTTTAATTTTTAGGAAAAATTATTTATATTAAGATTTGAAGCCACATGTTTTAATTAAAAGTGAAATTTACCTTACATAAATCATTTAAGTAATTCATGGAAAGGAAATATGGAGGAAATGAAGGCAAATAAAAATATAGTTAAATCTCACTTTTTTAACTTACTACTTCAAATAAAATTTATTATAGACAATAATTTAATTGATAAGTTTCTTAAGTAATTTTATTTATATTTGATTTTCGTTGATTATGCTTTAATTTCCAAAAATTTATGGAAATCAAAGGAAATAAAATAGAAGAAAAGTAGAAGGAAAAAATAAAGAAGGAACATGATAATAGAATAAAATCTATATAATATTTTATTTACTACTCAAATCAATTTTATTTATTTAAACTCATGAATTTATGTAATTTTAAAATACTTAAATTTTTAAGTAATTTTATTTATATTTGTTTTTCTTTGAATATTTTTAGTACACAATCAAACACAAGAAAATTATTTTTCTTACCATTTTTTCTTTCCCTATTATTTTTTGAGAACCACACAAATTAAATTTTCTTTAATAGACAATTCAACAAATTAAAATAATTTTCCTTAGCAATTTTTTCTTTTCTTAGTATCTTTTAGAAACCAAACAAATAATTATAAGAAAGCTTTTTTTCCTTCAACTATTTTCTTCAGTCTACTGCTTCGAGACTCAATTAAACCCAGATAAAGTGGATGGGCATACAGGAAAATCTAGTCGAATCCAAAAGAGAGTACTATAACGTAACATGCAAAATGAATAGATGTAAAAAAAAAAAAAAATACCATCTAAAATTTTTTTTTCAGTAATTTTTTTAAGAGTCATATTATGTGCACTCACGAGAATTCATTCATCATGCATGGTTGTAGAGGACTACCACTTTAGCTTCTAATCTTTTTTTTTTTCTTCAATTCCTTGATTTAAGCCTTATAGAGGGACTACTAAATAAAACACATCCAAGTGAAGAACTTTTTTTGTTTTTTCTTCTCTTTGCTCTCCACTTTCCTTTACTTTTTCTTTATACTCTATTTTTTTTTGTGTTATTATCTTATATTTCTTTTACCATAGAAGTAATAAAGAGGAACTTACATTAGTCTACAACGTGGGCATTAAGAAGAGAAATTGAAATTCTCCTTCATATTCATATGATGAAAGTGTTTACGTAATCATTAATGTTTCTAAGGTTCATGCATGCATGCACTAGGTATGCCTTAGTCAAAAACAGAAAAAATTGACACGGCGGCTCAAAAATTACAGCTACATGTATCTTGACTAACTTCGTACAATTTAGGTGGAAATTATTACCAAGTGATCAAATTTTACTACTGAAATTTCGAAGCTAAGTTCAACATTGATTTGCTTTCCTTCTAATAAAGTAATGTTTAGTAAAATTTAATTAATAATTAGATATGGCTTTTTACCAATTCTATAAATTAAACTTAAAAATTAAATAATACTTTTTTGAAGTAAATTAAATAGTACGAATGTGTTTTCTAGGGGGTATTAAAGTGTTTGTTTTGTTGTAATATTTTATTTTTATTGAGCATTAAAATTAATTTTCTGTCTAATCAAAAGTTTAGTACATAAGCCAAAAAGCATGGAAAACCAATAACTTAATGTTTGTACTAAATTATTTTCAGTAGAAAGCTAAAATAGCAAAATTAGTGAGTTATGTTTTTGCTGTTAAATCATATATATACTTAAACTAAGAGAATTTTAAGTGTTATTAAGAAATGTGGCTGAGGAGAGAAAAGGCATTTACAATTTACAAAAAATATGTTTATGTTATTTTTAAATTTAAATTATAATATCAGGTTATATGATTAAATATATGAATATTTAAGGAAATAAAAAAAATGTTAAGAGAAAGGAAAAATGCTACAGTTTTTCAGTTTAATTGTCTTATTAAAAATGTCAAAGAAAATAAAATATAAATTAAACATTAGAAATTAGACACATTTTAAATTAATTATTTAATCTTCAAATTCATAGCGAGTATTATTTATTGATTTTACAAAAACAAAAATAAGTTTTTCTTATTTAATATGTTTTCTTAGTTTTTACTCTACAAAATAGAAAATTATTTTAAGAAACAAATATTAAACAAGCTCATATAAAAAGTTTATAAGATGCAAACTAAAAGAATATATTTTTATTTGAAATGAGGTAGAGAAGGAACAGAGATATATGGAAGGGAGAGAGAGAGATAGATAGAAGAACTTGTTCTTCTTAGTTTGTTTTTCATTTCAATTTCACCTTGGTGTTAATCAAAATAAAGTTAGGACTATATTAACTTGGTAATTAATAGCCTAATCACCATAAGAACGATACTCATCACTCATCACTTTACTACTTGATACAACGCATGTACTTACGCATATAGGTACACACATTTTATATAGCATATCTCGAGTCTATCAATTAGAATTTGCAGTAATCAATTATCTCTAAATATGTTAATACGCCAATTTTAGAGTCAAATAAAATTTATGACTGAATTGCTCTAATTATCACCACTACTTTTCTTCCTCTTCTGACCTTTTTTTCTTCCTTTCTGTTTCTTTTGATGACTAATTATTTTTATTTGCCTGATATGAGCGCTCAATGATTATCCATGAGAGATTCAAGCCAAATACTCCTCTTGTTTAGGTAGAATATCCCATTTGTGGAATTGTAGAAACACCAAGGTAGTACAATGATATTGTGCACTCATATTCCTAGTTTCTGTTCTTGCCATGGCTCCCTATTGAGATCGTATTGCGTTAATTTGTTATTGTTGTTGTGTTGATTTGTTGTTATGCAACGAAAGATCATTTTATAGTTAGGGTTAGACTTTTTATTTATTAAAAGAAAAATAATTTCATTGATTTCAACTAGAAATGCATTAATAGAAACATAGAATCAAAATCACTAAAAACCACAAATGATGAAACAACATCCAAGTTAATAGCATAATAAAATGGTTCAAAGTCTATACATTTGATAGTTGAGTCTACATATTTGATATCACTATAATACCTTTGACTCTAATTCTACAGCATACTGATGAGTCTAAAACTCATCTATTTTTAAGTCAAATTTTCAAGAATATTTATGGTTTAAATGGTCAGTTTAATATAGAATTATGGAACTTTTACTCAAATTTGTTGTTTTGTAGAAACTTAAAAGAAAGAAGCAGAATTCAGCAGAAAAATGAATAAAATCAGCATGGTGCAAGGAAGGATCCAATGCCGCAACATTGCTTCAGCAAATTCCCAATGTCACGACATACTGTGGAGAAAGTCTTGAAACTATGACAATGTCACGACATCAGCTGGAGAAGGGAAAAAACTAATGCAGAAATGTCGCAACATCACAAACAACTCCAGCAGTCAACTTATGTCCGCCACTACCGACATCAGCCAACAACATGTTGGGACATCGCTGGAGGAAGCGGAAGGATCAATCTTTTCAAATGTCGCAACATCAGATCATAAATGTCGCAACATTAGCCAAAGCTAAATATCGAGACTATCACATCCAATGTCGCGACATCGGATAGAAATCACGACATTCCGACACACCCCACCCCTACTATCGGCAGTGCCTGCCACTCCACAAATCCCCACCATACTCTAATCCATCAGAATTCACGTGTCGCCCGTGACGCTTGCCTAAACCTCGTATAAATTTTTCCTTTCTAACTTGTGATTTTGTAACTTGGCACGGTGAAACTCTAAGAAGATGACGGCTGCATATAGGACAATTCCAAATCCTGTATACACAACTTACATTTTTCCAAATATGGCAACCAGCAATATCCTTTCAAAAGAGCCTCAGGCTCAATACATATTCACAACTACGCTATGTACATACATATGCTCCATTATACAAATTCAAAGTATTTCCTTACAAAATATTATTAATAACAACACTTGTACAAATGTCAGGAGAATCCTAATCTGCTCCAGCGTCCGGAGTGCCTGTACTTGGAAAATAGTTTTTAAAACACAAAATAATGAGCTAAACGAGCTCAGTGAGTGTATGCTTTATAAAATGTTTTTTTCGTAAATATCTCAAAACTGTAAAACTCTCTTTTATAATATATTTTTCAGAAGCCTTGCTTGCTTACTTTGCTTAAAAGTTTCTAAAACTTTTCTCAAATCTCTTGCTTGCTTTGCTTTGAAAGTTTATAAAAACTTTTCATAAATCCCTTGCTTGCTTGCTTTAAAAGTTTCTAAAACTTTCATAAATCTCTTGCTTTAAAAAGTTTCTTAAACTTTTATAAACAAGGGAGCCTGCCTGACCGCATGTTTTAAAATAAAACGGAGCCCGCTCAACCGCTTGCTTTAAAATCAGCCATGGGAGCCTGGCTCAACCGATTCGTTTTGAAATCAAAATCTAGAGCCCGGGCTCAACTGTTGTTTAAAACAAACACGGAGCCTGGGCTCAACCCGCACACCCCGGTTCCGATTTTTCAAATCAGATAACATGATTATAAATCATCAACCACTCCGGGAGGCCTTCCCGTCATACGAATTCCTGTTAACACGGAGCCTGGCATCGGTCAGTGTTTGGTATCGGACTGGTCCGCTTCACCTAGGTGAAAAGGGTCAAAGTACACTTCACTTCACCTTTTCCGGTGAATATGGAATTGACCGTATTTCCATCACCGTAATTTTGGGCTTAACGCGCTAACCCTATATACTCAGACGCGCCACGGCCTCCTTTAATACCATGACGCACGACCTAAGCTCGCCGACTGCACAAATCTAAAATGCATGAATGATATCCTAACACCATCGCGGCATATACGAAATACCTCCTCGACCAGATGCTTGCTTAATGCTAGGATTTTGAAGCCAGCCCGTTTTCGAAAAATATTCTCTTTACTTGCTTGCTCAAATATGGTTTTTACAACTCAAAAAAAAACTATTTATTGTTGTCATTAAAACATGGCTTAATAATTCAAACATTGTTGCTTTTAAATATGGTTTGATAATTCAAAACCATTTGCTTGTTTTTCAAATATGGTTTAAATCAAACCATTTCCGCTGTTTTGAATTATGGTTTTATAACTTAAAAACCATTAAATACCAAAGCAGTAAAATGGGGCTTTATAATAATAATACACTAGTATTTGAGAAAAATAGGTTTAGAACACTCACCTTTTCTGCTTACTAAACTTGAGCACAATTCCACAATTTTCCCGCCTTTGCTTTTAGCTTACACACTCAAACGAATAGGGCTAACACATTAATCGCCTACGTATAACGTAGAAACTTAACGATTTCATACTTTATTACACTAACTAATATCGCCAAGGCGGCGAGGTATGCCACGCTGTCGAGTTCCAATCTTATTCGAACCCTTAATCATTTAAGAAGGTTCCTATACTAACGCTCTGTATGATTTAGGGCCAATTATACAAAATCACAACATTATGGGAATTTCGGCACTACTGGGCATTCAGCATTCTCCGACGGCACTCGGCATCGACCGGTTCGCTGGCCGCACCCACCGATTGGCCTCAAGCAGTGGTGGCACCGTAATCGCCTCGTTTCGTACCGGTAACGGCCTTGCAATTTTTGCCTGCACTGCTTCTTTGCCTTCCTTGGTACCCAAACTCTTCATACAACTTCTCTAATCCATATACCTCAAGAATTAACATAATCTATCCTAAAAACCACTCTATAACACTTGGAATTGGTGCATTTGGAACTTCATACAACAAAACCCTAGGTGAAAATCTTAATAATTCAACCCAAGGTCCACCAATTCCTACAAAACCATATAATTTTGATGGATTCCATGTTTATTTTTCACCAATTAGGGTTTTTCCCCCATAACCTCAACAAATCTAGGGTTTGGGTGATCTCTACCACAAAACCCTAGAAAAGAAGGAACAAATCTTCAAACCAAAACCTTAGGAATCCAAAATACCCATTTATTTCAAGCATTTAAGACATACCAGGCTTTTCTGTATTTTCTCCCAATTCTTCTCCCTCTTCTTCCTTTCTTCCCCTCTCTTTCTCCCCTTCTTCTCCTCTCCTCATCAAGTCGTTTCAAACAAACGAGAACAAAATGCGACATTTAGTTTGGTCTTTATGGCCTATTTATAGTTCATCTTCTCTTAATTGCAATTAAGTCCTCCTAATCTTAATATTGCAAATCAATCCTGTTTTATTTCACTTTGGCATACTATCTTCTTTGATTATGCCCTTTTGCGTCCTATTTGATCAATTACGATTTTACCTCGTTTTATTACAACATTCCGGGTTCCATAAATTATCATTTCACAATTTCATCTCCAAGATACCATAATGTGACACTTGGTGTCAGATACGCCTTTGCGAAGATATGCACTCGTACATCCTTCCTGATTCGGCGCACATTCAATTAAGGCAACTTAAGTGGTGAGACAAGTCAAATGTTGGGTGATTACGTAATAAACGCCGCCGACATTAACTTCAAGACATCGTAAAGGATCTCTAAAGCAGCAAATCTAATGTCGCGACATTGAGAGAAATGTCACACTATCTTATCAGACCTTCCAGGTAATGTCGTGAACATCAACGGTTTTTACTCAACATGTCACGTCGCGATGATCGGTCCTGCAGCCTCGAAAGTGAAATTAGTCCAATTTTTCCCAAGTAGAACTACAGAACAACAAAATACAATGTCACAACATCGCCAACAAATAGAAACTCGAGAAAAATTCTAATTTTCAAAAGGGTAAATGGTAATTTCGGTCAAAATCCGAATTTTCTAGATCTTGATGACGAAACGACTTCACCGCTGGAATCGTCCCGGTAAATCTAATTACCAAGTCGAATTTCGCCGAATTCGAGATACGCTTGAAATTTTATGTCTTTCGAGGCACCTAAAAGGTGCCATATGTTTCTCATAGAGTGATGTTGACATGACATACAAGTTACTGCATTATACGTGACTCCATGCATACATGTTGTATGATTAGTGAGATGATAAAGATAAATGGCTTAGATAATAGTACAGTTTCAAAGAAATTCTTTAAAAGTCAAATTAAGGGATAAAAAGGGAAATTAATTTTGAAAAGAAAAAAATAAAAAGACATCTTCTTCTCCATTTTCACGGAATGCAGCCGGGCGTTTAAACAATTTTGTAGAGAGTAAAGTCCCAAATTCCTCTTTAAATTTCAAATGTCGAGTGTCGTTCTCGTCAGAGCAAGATGAGAAGTTGATCTACGCCGTAGCGGCTACGCGTTATCATCTTCACTCTTATGGAGTAAAGCTTCGATAACCCGAGAGGTGTAGTTTTTCTCCTACTTGATTTATTCTTGGCTAAGAGCCATTTTAATGCGGATGAGATTTGTTAAGGCCCGACGGCCGTGTTTTCTACCCCAAAATATTGAACCAAGTGAAGAAAATCTCAGCTGGGTGGTCAGAATATGTCTGCACTTGTGGCCTTACCGCTCACGTTGGATTTATACGCGATTCATAAGGTCGCTTCTGGCCGATTCAAAACGACCGGCTTGATCTCTATTATTACTCACGCTTAGCTACACTTTGTATTAAGTATCGCTATGAACTGAACAACATGATGGTAGTTGAGTTGAATTTTGCTGGTATATATGTTTAAAATATAATAATACGAATGATTTGGGAATTAAGATAATGCATTCCATATGCACCGAGGCAATCCTAGAATCGGGCAGTGTGAGTTTACGACAAATAAAATCTATAGTTGTCCAAACGATGAATTATTTTTGTGAAATTATTAAAATAATAATTTATTTGGAAAGTTGTCCTAACAATGTTTGGGGAATGTCCAACAAATTCACGCCGGAGGGCCCATGAATTGTTTTGGAGAGTTACCCAACAAATTCAATTCCCTAGAGGATTGTCCAACGTATTTATTTATCGAAGTGGGTTGTCCTCAATTAAAACAAAATATTTTTGTTGACAATTATTTCATACATGGCTTAGGCATGTGTGAGAGCTTGAGGACTCGACAAGGGATTGGACATGTAGGTATATTTTGCTGGGATCATGAATTTGTCAATGCGTCAGTTGCCATTACATGTGCACTTAGGTGGAGTAACCCATGTAAATTATCACTAATGAGCATTGCTCACCCTATCGGCGAAAAATTATTTCAAGACAAGTGAAGTTAGTAAGACGGCGCTCATTAGAGACCGCTTTTAAGAAGAAAGCCGGATTGTGGCTTTGATATTTTTTGTATAACATGTATTAGAATTCTTAATTTTAATATATGTTTGTATTAAGAGTGAAATTAACTCTTGAACTATTGTAATATAGTTGGTTGGATATATTTTGGTGAGTATGATGTGTAGCCAATGTGGTCATTTTACTATGTATGGGTCTCATGATATGAGACATGTATTCATGAGTTGGATTCGTGGTCAACAGGACTTCAGATTTGTGGACGCTTACACTGTATCAGAGCTTAGGTAAACGAATACCTAGGGCTCGATGGGAAATAGGTTAGATCATGCATCCATTGTGCATTTTGATTAATTAATTGTGATGTGTGATTGAATTGTAAGATCAGGCGCCGCTCAAAGATATGTAGTACTATTTAACACTCAGTGGTCGATGGTTACAACCCTAAGCTCGAGAAAAGGTCTGCTTGAGGATTTTCGCGCATTGAACAGAAATAAATGAAAAAAAAATTTCGAACAAGAGTCTTGGCTTTTGAACATAAACGTAGGTGTTTTGTGGAATTCTCAAAAATTATTCCAACAGATAAGAAAAAGGGGCTAAAATTTAACTCTTAAATTTTGAGTTGTATAATTGCAAATAATTCGAAGCACGTATTCTAGGAGTAGTAGGGAGGCTAATATGAATAAAAAAATGTTGAGAAAATTTTTTGCATGGGTTCTACAGAGTGTGTAAATAGAAAAATAAAAAAAAATAAATTAGTGATAAATATTGGTTCTACTAAAGATATGAATTATTTTTTATTATTATTATTTTTTGTGGTCTTAAAGTGAGTAGAACAAATGAAAAAAAAAAAGGTTGCAAAGGGAGACTGGATACACGCCATTTTCTGGGCCAGGTCACGATAGAAAAGATCGATCGCGATAATGCATGATGTCGCGCAGCCGTGGGGCGATACCACGAGCAGGCGCATCGTGTGTAGCAGACGCTGCGACATCACCACCGCGCACGGCGAGAGGCAGCTGCATGCGCCGCCGCCAGCCATCTGCGTGTCATGATACAATTGTTTGTATCGTGGGCGGGAGAGCGGCCTCAGGTCACCATTACGCATGACACGGCCGGCGGATACTCCAGCCGTGCAACAGGCTGCAACACGGCAGAGGCCGCCGCGACACCTGGCCGCACCCAGACGGGCCCCTCAGATCGCCCATAGCGCCTGCGGGTGCGGCAGGGGTCAAGCGACACGGCGGCGCGGCACAAATACACGACACGGCCTCCGCGACACGCCAAAGGCACGTCGCGACACGGCAGAGCGGGCCACGATGACGAGCGCCCAAGCACCACGACACGACGCCCTCAGGCGCCCAGCCTCAGGGTGCGCATCGCGCACCCAACCCGCCTTGACTTAAAGTAATCGCTTACAATCATCATGGGGATCACTGCCATGGACAATGTTCATGAACACCGTTCTCACGTGGTTTTCAAAAAAGAAAAAGAGAAAAAAATTTTTGTCGCTTATGATTTAATGTATGGAATTATTGTCTCAGATTACCTATGAATGCATTGACGTTGTGTATGAAAATTTTCTAAGATGTGAATAGTGTCTCGGTTGTATTTACACCCTTAGAGATACCGCATTAAAACTTAACTCGCCATTCGACATGTGTACGGCTAGTCGCGAGAGAGGACGAGAGGAGGTTGTTCACAAGGTACCCGGGTCGCACCACCAAGATTCGACCAAAGAAAGCCTGCCGAGGCCAGAGGATTGCGCTGTCGCTATCAGGACAAAAGCAGTGCCAGCCAAGGAGGTCCGAGTAACCTCTAGAGGTTCAGGGCACATCATCCTCCGATATTCACAGGGGAGTGAGATTCACAAGGGCGACACCGGGGTTTGGCGCAGTCGAGAAGATATTGAGGCGCATTTAAGATTACCCCGATACGACTTAAGATCAGACTAGCCGCATCCCAAATGTGAGGGCGAGGCCTCCTAAGTGTGGTGGAATCGGGCAAGCACTCTGCGACTCCAGAGCAATGACACGCGCAAGAAACTAACAGCCGCTCATGGGCAAGTATTTTCCCGGCCACCGCTGCATGCGAAAAGCTCAAGAGTTCCTTGTAGCCAAGCAAGGGGGCTATGACTGTGATTAAGTATGTGGGCCGTGTTTACTGAGTTAGCCGCTGGTCGACGATTACGTACACTTACCCGGCCAAAGGTCGTGACGGAGAATGGACCGAGATTGTCCATTCAAGTGTGAGGATTGCAGACTTCGCCACAAGATACGGACTCTATGGTCGGGACGACCATGACCATGTAGGGAGATGGGGAGTGATGCACTGAGCACTCTGGATGCGTGCCGCGGGCAAGAGGAAGGAGAGCTGGCTCAGCCGGGAAAGAAGTAAAAGGCTTCTAGTTCACGTGGGTTCTGAGCCGCGCCATCCGGGGCCGTGACATCATGTCAAGGTCGCTAGGCAGATGGTGTGTGCTACCATCAAGCAATGTAAACCGGCATATGAGCAGGGATTGCCTCAAAGATGTGGATCCTGTGGTCTGGGACAAAGCAAATCCCGCCACCGTGGGACAAGAGGATATCTATATCTCTCCACCCCCTAGTATGGGTCGAGGAGCCGCAGACGTCCCAGGAGTCAGACAGACGCCTCCCGTTTACACAGCAGCCGTAGGGGCCGATTATCGGGTCGAGGCAGAGGACGAGGCCTACAATGCAGGGAGGTCGTGGGTTCAGGGCGGCTCACGCAGTCACATCACCGATCGAGCCCGCAGGAGCATTTAGTCATACAAGGTAATGCTATCTCGCCAAGGCAAAAGCAAGTATTTACTTAGGTGCTCGTGATTCATTCATCGCCGCGATAAGTTGTGATAGAGTCACTTAGAGGTTAAGGCATCGAGAAGCCTCAGACAGAGTTCTCCCTTAGATTGCGGGCAGGATGGTGGATGATATGTCGTGGTTGCAAGCTATAGATCTCAGGGATTCCGCTCGCTAATGGACCTCGGTGGTCAGCGGATTACGTCGAAGTTCGACGCCATCTCGATGGATCGCTGACGTGATACGTAGTCGCATCGATTGTAGCGAGAGGAGGCATCATACAATACCGGTGATCTGCACTGTTACGCTCAGGGACAAGCATGATATTTTCGCCTGCATCTGTAATGAAGCCCAAGTGTCATGGATTAATCAAGGTCGGGCTAGCAAGCCCACTCGGAGGACGACAAAGACCCGACTAGATCCGCCTGAGTAGTCTCAAGGGCGAAAGTATGAGGATGTTTTTCCCGATGAGCTAACGGATTACCTCCGTAGCGTCAGACCGTGTCGAGTTACACCTCGCCCATCTCTATGACTCCACATAGAATGGCACCAGTTGAGTTGCAGGAGCTCAAAGTTCAGCTACAAGAGTTTCTGGACAAGGGATTCATTAGACCGAGCACTTCACCATGGGGCGCTTCGGTTCTAGTTGCGAAGAAGAAAGACAGGACCCTTCGACTGTGCATTGACTACGCTGCATACCGAACAAAGGTTACGATCAAGAACCTGCACTCATTATCGAGGATCGATGACTCTGTTTGACTAGTCAAGAGAGGAGCGTGAGTCTATTCCAAAGATGTAATTCTCTCTATCGTTACCATTAGTTGAAGGTTGGGGGAGACGTGATATCTCTAAGACAACGCTCAGTGGCGCCGCTATGGGCACTACATGAGTTTACTGATGCCCTTGATTTGATGAATGCGTCAAATGGGCATTCGGTGAAATCCTCGGCGCATAGGGTATTCCAACCTATTTGGATCAGCTTTGTCGTGGGTCTTCGTGGATGACATTTTGATCTACTCCTAGTCGAGAGAGAGATGAGATCACTTGAGGATTGTTTTACAGCTTGCCGAGAGACCACAATGACGCCAAGTTCGGGGTATGCGAAGCCTGGGCTAACAGATGAGATTTTAGACACGTATACGCCTGGGAGTGTTGGGTGAGGACCTTGAGAAGGTTGAGGCCGTGATGAGTCGGGAGAGGCCAAGTCGCCCCAGATATGCGCCGGATTGGCCGGGTACTACAGAGATTCGCCGAGGATTTCTCCCGATTAGCATCACCTATGACAAAATTTATCCGGAAGGAGGTCAAGTTTGATTGGGATGACCGATGCGAGGAGGCATTTCAGGAGTTGAAGAGGAGGCTTACTTTAGCTCCTATCCTGATAGTTCTAGAGAGGGGACAGGGGTACATAGTCTATCAGGATGTCTCAAAGGGGCGACCGGGATGTGCTTCGCAAATCGAGAGTTGGTAGCTTATAGTTCCCGGGCCGCTTAAAGAATCATGAACAGAATTACCTCACACACGATATGGAGTTGGCGGCCGTAGTCTTCGCCTTGAAGATTTCACGTCACTATTTATATGGCGAGCAATTCGAGGTGTACTCAGACTACAAAAGTCTGAAGTATATTTTCACGTTGAATGGACTCTCACATGAGCAACACATGCATGGAGTTCCTGGTGAGGATTATGACTTCACTTTGCATTACCATCCTAGTAAGGCAAATGGTGGCCGATGCACTCAATGGAAAGTCACTGGGAGCATTGGCAGTATAGCTTCCCGAGCGGTAGATGCTCAAACCTGTGGGGCGCTGACTACAAAAGACATCGTAGGCTCGTGGTACATCGGGGGAGTCCGGTAGTTTACACCCGCCCTCTGAAAGGTAGTGATCGAGTCCTGTGTGGAAAGGACGGAGATAGTGTCCATCGCACCCGCACAATGTACATGTGATGAGGGTCGATTGAAAGAACCTCGAATTTACGCTTCCATGAATAGTAAATGCTGACGCTTAGTATTTGATTGGAAACAGTTAAATAAATAGTAATTTTCGAAAAACAAGCCCCCAAAAAAAAAAATGTTCAAAATAATGTATTGAGTCTAAAGAAGCTGAAATAGATTAAAACGAAATTATGTTAAGGGGTGAAAATGCAATTTTTTCCTAAAAGGCAAACTGGCACTCCGCCGTTAAAATCTGAAAATTTTCTAGATCTCTGACGACGAAACGTAACTTCACCACAATTGCCTCGAAATCTAGCCTTCCTACCACCTCGTTTAATCTGGTGACACCTGGATTTTCACGAAATTCGAGGCAATGAGCGTCGAGTATACCCCGAAAACGAGATTTTTAGAAAAATCCCAAAAAATATCAAATATTTGTGTTAATTTTCATTTAAGATATAGATGAAACTAAAACCGACGAAATAAATTGCTTGTGTCAAAACGACCGGAATAGTCGCGATGACGCGGCGCGACGTGGGCCACGTGTCCACACTATAAATATCCTAAAAATATCTAAAGCTCTCATTTGGTCTCAGCCAAACCGTAAGAGAGAGAGAGAAAAAAAGCCGATCTTCTCTCTCTTCGATTCACAAAGGATTTCTCGTCTTACGGGATTCAAGCAGTCGAGAATTAGTCGATCTACGCGACGAGGTTCACACATGGGTACCTCGTAACCCGCGCATTCCGCTACAGCCCAAGGTCTGGCTTTCACTGAATCTAGAGAAAAGGCGGTGTCTCGAGAAAGCACGCCATTTGAGGTAGAGTTTTTCACCTACTCGGGTTAATTTCAGTCTAAGGGTATGTGTGTGTCCAAGGAGATGTCATTCCGCTTTTTTTCTCCGTCGAATTTATGATCGCATTAAGCATAACTCGCCATCACTCATCTGAATTAAGTGATTCAAATTGCTAATTAAACTAGTCTGATAGGAGAACATTGCACCTTGAAATAGGTCTAGCCAAATTCCGACCCATGGGGACTCCAAAATGCATTCAAAGTGGATTTATGTTCAGACAGTTTTTCTGTTATGTTTTTACGACTCTATGACTCGTATTCGCTTACAACTTGGCCATCACACATCTGAATTGAGTGATTCAAATTGATACGTAAACTAGACTGATAGGCCAACAATCCTCATTGAAATAGGTCAATCCAAATTCCGATCCATTTGGACTCAAAAATGCATTTAAAGTGGAGTTATGTTCAGCAACTTTTTCCTGTCTGCTTTTACGACTCCATGACTCCAGATTTCACATAACTTGGCCATCACTCATCCAAATTAAGTGATTCAAATTGCTAAGTAAACTAGACTGATAGGAGAACAATCCTCATTAAAATAGGTCAATCCAAATTCTGACCCATTGGGACTCAGAAATTCATTCAGTGCACCAAAGACACCACTCCCGGACACAACGGTCATGGCCTCCAGCTGTATACATAACTTCTTCAGTCCGAACTCCGTTTTGGGTGTTCTTGACTTCATGGAGCTCCATTGTGTCAAGATTTGAACCAAAGTGCTGTAGAGGATAGTGGATGAACAGAACATGACTGAAAATTTATGGTTGCACCAAGTGTCCAGGTTGCTTGGTTATGTCCAGGTTCTTGACTTTAAATTATGTTGAGAAAATATGAAATGATTATGGTTTCCATAGTTTTATAAAGTATGATTTTTGGTTTCCATATGAAATGAAATGTTTATGAATATATATTTTATCTATACATGTTTATATGAAAAATGTTTGAATCCATGGTTACCTCTATGTTACAAAGATAAAGTTTTAAAGGAAAGTCACTAAAGTACTTGTACGGTATATACTATGCGGAAAGGGTTAGGATTTTTTTATAGAGGGAAGGGAAGTGATGCATATTGCCATGCACGTGAAAATGAAAAGAAAGGCACGGCTTATCTAAGGTTCCTCGGGGCTACTCCGTGATCGTAAGACTGCTTTCTCGTAGGTTCTTTCATGGGCCAATCTAAGGGTTAATGGTAGCACGATTTCTGAGGTTCCTTTTCGGGGCTACTCCATGATCGTAAGAATGTTTTCTTCTGAGGTTCTTTCATGGACCAACGGTGGTTAATCAGAGAGGCGTGGTTCCATTTGATATGACGGATTCAAAAGGAAAAGAAAGTATATTGAAAGATTTGTTGATACAATTGTTTGCATATCAGATTTGAACTATATGGAAAAGAAAGTAAAGTAAATGTTTATAGAAATGCGATCTCTATACAATTGTTTTACACGTTGTATTTGAATAGAAAGGAAAAGAATGCAAAGTAAATGTTTATGGAAATGACATCTCTATACAATTGTTTTACATATTATATTTGAGCTATATCTGGAAACATTATTTTCCTATGACTTGTACTCTCACTGAGCACCTTTAGCTCACCCTTTTTCCAAATGTTTTCGGGCGTAGATCGATGTGCACTCGAGATCTCCGCCGTTGACACTCCGCCTCACGTGACGACCACCTTTTTGAAAATGTATAGTTTTTCTTATAAATAACTACTTATGCACCTGTATTTTGTAATGTATATAGGTTTTAAAAGATTGTTTATATATCCATAGTGTTCAGAAAATGATTTTAAAGTTTGATTTGAAATTGGTTGTGGTGGACTTGATGTCCCATTGTTTGGATGTGGAGTAAATTAAATTATTTTATTAAAGGTGTTGTAAATTGGGACATGTCCGAAAAACAGAGGAAACTCTGCCTGATTTTCTATAAAGTGTTTAATGTTTAAAAAAAAAAAAAATTTGTCCCACCGTGTTTCATAAGATTTTAATGGAAAACGTAACTGTATAAATGGGTTCGTTCCACGATTCACTTTTAAAAAGGTTTAAACGAAATGAAAGGTTTGTTTTTTTTCGAATCCGTAGGAGTGCCGGGAGGGTCCCCCGAGTTAAGAAAAGGAAATCCTGCCTGGTCCCTTCATGGACCGGGCCCATGCAAAATGATAGTCTTGCATGTAGGACGTAAAGGGTTCCTGGGGCCGACCGATTTCAGAGAGAAGATCCTCGTGGAGTTTCACCGCCTTCGATTTGCCGCGGTGAAGATGTGGGCTGTGGATTCGCCGCCGCGATTACCGGAGCGGACGAAGAGACACGTAGGACTTTGTTCAACGATGTCTCACGCGGTCATCAAGTTAAGGCCGAGCACTGCAGCCGCTAGGTTACATTTCACTATCGGAGGTGGCCGAGTGGAAGTGGGAGCACGTCACGATGGATTTTAGACCCACTAGTCACCCGACGCCGCGAGGCATGACGTGGTGTGGGTGATAGTAGATCGGGTTCACGGCCGACACATTTCCCAGCCGTGCGGCCGACCTCACACGAGCGACCTCGCCTCACAGACATCTGAGAGATCGTTTGGCTACATGGAGTACCAAGATCCATAGTGCTCCGATAGAGACTGAGGTTTACGGGGGCCAAGACTGGGAAGAGTTTCCAAAGGCTGCGGGCACACGCTGACCATGAGTACAACTTTCCACCCACGCACAAACATCACAGACCATACAGGTTTCGAGGACATGCCGCAAGCATGCGTCCTCGATCGCGGGCAGTAGTCGGGAAGAAACACTCGTCTCTTAGTGGAATTCCGCCTACAACAATAGTTATCAAAGTTAGTATACATGGCACTGCTATGAGGTACTGTATGGGGAGGCCATGCATCACCGATATATTGGACTGAGGTGGAAGAGAGCTCCATCACTGGTCCTGATATGATTAAAGGCACCTCCGAGAAGGTAAGCTTGATGACAACGCTTTCCTCATGGCTCCGTAGCCTAAGAGCTATGTTGATGTACGATGCCGAATTCTTAGAGTTCGAGGTCGAGATCACGCTTCCTCTTGAAGGTGATGCCCAAGAGAGGAGTAGTCGTTCAAGAAGCGCGGAAGCTATCGCGAGGTCTTTACCCGAACCCTTCGAGATACTCGAGAGGGTAGGCACTGTAGCTTACCGGTTAGCTTTACCGCCCAACATGTTAGGTGTCCATGAGGTATTTCACGTCTCTATGCTCTGGAGATACACTCCAGATCTAGCTCATGTAGTGGATTGGGGAGATATTGAGGTTGACAATGCATGGGACCTTCTCGAGGAGTGGACTAGTGTGCATTATGATACCGTGATCAGGTTACACGCAAGACCGCAGGCTAGCGAGAGGGTGATGCATGGCAAGACCGTGGAGTGGGAGGAGTAAATGTGGGGAGCGTGGAGGACAGACAATGCGGCTTCACCTATCCATTCTTATTTAGGGATTTGGGGGCTGGGTACGGGCTTACTCGCTTTGATACTCTTAAAATGACTAATTTACATGCATGACATAGTGCACGTTGCATATGCATGTGATTTGTTGTGATTTGTGACGACCTCGTGATCGAAATTCTTTTAAGAGGGGGAACGTAAAACCTTAAAATTCTAATTTTATTTAAAATTGTGAAACTAGCATTTCATTAAAACAAAACGGACTTCACCTTGGAATCGTTCCCGCGAAATCTAGCTACCAAGTCGACCCGGAGATAACCGAAATTTCACGTCTTCGAGGCACCTGTGTGCCTGGGTGTCATATGATAGCTTAGAGGAGGGGCATGTGATGTGACAAGGGTCACTTATTACATTTACCCATGTGACACATGTCAGGCTGGATCAGTGAATGATATGATAAATTTACTTTGCATTGCCAAGGTGTCAAAGAGCCCTTACAAGTCAAACTAAGGGACAAAAAGGGAATTAATTCGAAAAGAAAAAAATAAAGACATAATTTTCTTCTCCATTTTGCTTGAACGTAGAAAGCTAAGGTAAGAAACAGCTTTAGAGAGAGAAAGTCCAACATTTAGATTTCCGCTGCCTCGAATTACCTGGCTCGTCAAGCGTTATAAGAAGTTGGATCTATGCCGCAAGTGGCTAATGCGGTGGACACCGATTGCGGAGCTCGACAACTCCGAGAGGCAGGTTCTTCCTCTACTTGATTTATTCTTTGCCAAGATCCACTTTAATGGACGAGATTTGTTAAGGCCTGATGGCCGTGTTTCTGGCCCTAAATATTTGGACCAAGTGAAGAAAATCCTTAGTGCTGCCGTGAATACGAGACCTAGGTTTTACCGTTGCTCACGTGATTTATGTGTGATTTAAGTGTGGTTATCAAGTGATTCAAAATGAATTGCTTGAATTGGTTATTAGCCCATGTGAGCTAATTCTTGGTGTTATTGCTATGAATTGAATAACATGATGTAGTGAGTTGAATTTGTTAGTATATAATGCTTTAAAATATATTACACGAATTGTCGAAATTTATGATAATGCATTCCATATGCACCGGCAATCTTTTGAATGGTAGGTGTGAGTGCATGACAAATAAAATCGGAGGGCTGGGTTGTCCAAACGATGAATTCCGTGAAATTATTAAAATAATAATTTTATCTGAGTTGTCCAAGAATCGTTGGGAAATTGTCCAACAATTCACGCCGGCTGGGCCTATGAATTGTTTCCTGAGAGTACCAACAAATTCACCTTGGAGGATTGTCTAACGTATTTATATCGAGGGTTGTCCTCACTAAAACAAATATTTTTGTTGGAAAATGATTTTCATATACTACTTGTACGTGTGAGGAGTCGATGAGACTCGAGACACATGATCGGGTATGGTATTCAAGTAGACAACGTAGATCGTCAATGTGTTTTGGCTACATATTACATGTGCACTTAGGTGGGGAGTAACCCATGTAGGAGATTATCACTATCGGGCATTGCTCACCCTGTCGAGGGAAAATTATTTCGTACAGGAGTGTTCGGGAAAGACGCCACTGTAGACCGCTAAGAAGAAAGCCTGATCAGGGCTTTGATATTTTTTGTATAACATGTGTATTAGAATTCTTAATTTTAATATATGTTTGTATTAAGAGTGAAATTAACTTGAACTATTGTAATATAGTTATTGGATATATTTTGGCGAGTATGATGTGTGAAAATAATGTGGTCATTTTATTTATGTATGGGTCTCAAGGATATGAGACATGTGTATTCCGCGGCCGATGGTAATACAACAGTTGTCGCGGAAGCATCAACCTTAGATGATCATAATGAACTTAAATGACCAAAGTCGCATCGCCTAACAATGTCGCTAGACATCGGGCTTCAATATCAGCCGTTGTCACACCCGATTCCCTTGGCCCGACCTGACATGATCCGAACCGAGTTCGGTGCGAGAACATATACCGGGACTCTTACCCGGTTAATTAGACATCGGGTATATCCAAGTCTTATAATATATCAACATATCATATACAAAGTCCAAAATAAACCACACCGTAGTGGTGTTTACAAAGATCATATATACAAAAGATCGAGTCCCATTTACATATTCAAAACTATACATTTACATTTATCGATCGTGAGCGCTAACTTCATGTTGATGAACCCTTACTCGTGTGTTGTACTCTACTGCACGCGAAAGTTCTCGACGCCTCTCCCGTACTCACATCGAATTAAAAACCCGTGCTAAGCTTTACGCTTTAGTGGGGTCATGAAATATGCATGTACACATTTATGTTCAGCATATAACAATAACAGATATCAGAAATTTCATGCATTCATATCATGGACTTATATAAGTACTTATGCTTATAACAGACTTATACTTATTTGGATCTCCCGTAGGAGTCACAGAGCTTATTCTTATTCAGAACTTATGCTTATAACGGACTTATGTTTATTTGGGCCTGTGAGGAGCATAGCTTATTTGTATTCCGGACTTATGCTTATAATGCGTAATTTATTTTTATTCAATTTCAGAGTTACAGAGCTTATTCTTATTCGGGAATACCCATAGTATTATAGATCGTAACGACACATTTGTTCCCTCTATTCATTCTCCGTGTTATTATCATATAACTACGGTAATACTAATTAACGCTAATAAAAGTGTAAGACACAAAGACAATAAGTATCCAAAGATACTATATAGTACGAAAAGTTTCAAGACAGCAGATCACGGAGTACTTTAATCGTGAGATGTCGAGCGCGCACAAATCGTGACGAGTGCCAGAGCATGGTCATGACAGAGTGCCGTAGCACTAACATGACAGGAGTGCCGTAGCACTAGCAGGGTACCAAAGTACTAATCGGGAGGCCTGACCACTCAATCGAGTACCGGCATTCAATCGAGTGCGCCGAGCACCAATCGTGAGTACCGGGCATTCAATCGAGTGCCGGAGCACTAATCGAGTACCGCGCTAATCGTGTGGACGCGGCCTGCCCACATCGTGACAAAAGTGCCGCGGTCATTTAATACTTAGTCTTTGTGCATTCCTACGATTGTATGTGTTCGCAAACTTCCATCTTATTATTCCGGGGCATGAACTTTTAAGCCTTCCATCGAATCCTCGCCGAGGCGGCTTCGCTTGCCGAGGCAGCGAGGTACGATACATTTCTCAATTTAATTTCATCTTTTCTATATTTCGAATGCGTATTTTAGCTTAAATACGCAAAAATAGCAAAAACAGGGCTGCAGGAACCACCTGTATCAAGATAGCTCTAACCTGCATCTGCATACTCTCTAACCCGCACTGGGCATGTGCTCTGCTCTGTAGGGCTGCGTAAATTTACGTGCTTAGGCGCATTCCGCATGGGCTTATTATTTCCAGATCACCAGACTCTGCATGTGCTCAAAGGTGTACTTGAGACAGTTCCGAAATTTGCCTAGAAATGGTAATTTCACCATTTTTCATGCACTTTCTTCCATAATTCTCTTTTATTTCACTCCTCATCAAAAATCAACATGAAATCCCTCCAAACAACTCCACCATTACTTTTAATTAGTCAAAGAATCCAAGGATTCATACCCAAGTTCACCCAATTCTACAAAACCTTGGAATTGTGAAGGATTCCATATCTAAACATTATCAACTAGGGATTTTCAACTAAACTTCCCTTAAATCTAGAGTTGTGGATGTCTTCCTAACAAAACCCTAGAAAAGTGGAACCAATTTAATCTTTCATGAAAACCCTGAAGAATCATACCTGGGTAATTCATGTACAAAAATCATACCAAAATCCTTATAATTTCCATACCAAAGTCATGTATCCATACAAGTATCCATACCTTGGCTTGATTTCTCCCTTCTTTCCTTTTCTCTTCTCCTTCCTCTTCCTCTCCCTTCCCGTAGTTTTACTGAGACCAAAATAATCCATTGCCCTCTCTATTTATAGTGAAAGTTTTCCTTATTTTCCTTATACCCCCTCCATCTTTCTAGGAGAATTTGTATTTCAATTTTAATTATTTCTTACTTACCTTAAATCTAACAACTTATAAATTTTATACCCCCTTACAATTTAATTCTTTTTGTCTCTTCACTCTTGTAAAATTTCCTGGCTTTATAAATTCCCTATATTTTCACAGTTAATTTACGAAGATTTCAATTTATGCCGACAAAATACCCTACCACGTCAAAACAATTAGTGATATTTCATTACATAGCCGCATATCACGCTTATGTACAAGCAACACTACATGGAAAAAGTTAATCAATGACACGTTTAATGCGTCATTGAAGAGTTACAATGACACTTCCTTAAAGTGTCATGGTCTCGATTGTCATTGTATAAGTTTACACACAATGACACTTATTTCGAGCTTCATCTTTGTGAATCAAAGCTATGACATTCATTTAAAGCGTCATTCTCTACTCATAATATTTCATTCTAATATCTCGCAATCCATGACACTTACTTTGAGTGTCATTGATTTTTATACGTTCTTTGTTTTATAACCGCGACACTCATTACAAGTGTCATCATTTTTATCACATTACAATCTTATTTTTATTAATTTCATTTGTTATAAATCCTAATATAACAATATAATTATTGAAAATGTATACATAATATGAAAGTACTATAGTATAGAGAAAAGAACAAATCGCACATGAAGTTACAAGTTTAACGATATGCATGATTCACAGAGTACTTAACGACTTCAGAAAAGAGTGGTAAAGGTATTCTAAATGTAATTCAGAAATTTTACTGATGATAAACGGACTTCACCGCTAATCATCTCATGAAAATCTACGCTAATACGCCGAATTTCTTTTCAATTCCGGTGACAATAAAGTCACGCTTTTCAAGGCACCGAGAGCACACGAGACACTGATGCATTTGAGTGGCTCAAGATGAGACACGCAATATGATGAGCAAGCCAAACAACGAGCTAAGATGCATATAAAGTATATGCGCATCATGTCACGGGAGAATCCATGGTAGACGGATAAGAGGATAAGGAAAATCCTAAGAGCTAATGAAATCGATATGTGACAAAGTGAGAGACGAAGCTCGCCCATCTCGACCAAACAAAGGATGGAGAAAAGAAAAGAGCGTAAAAATAAAAAGGAATAAAAAGCAGAGAGTTTTGCAGAGAGACTCCAACTTCTCTCTGTAAATTTCCCGACGATCGACTAGCCGGGCTCAAAGTGAGTAAAGAGGAAGAACATCCTCACTAAGCAAGTGGCTTCGTGATAGAGACCTGAGTCAAGGAGTTTTGACAAAAACTCCAAGAGCAGAGTGAAGCCCTACTCTAAGGACCGTCATGGGCCATTCAAATGAGCATGGTCAGCGAGGTCAGCAAGACAGAAAGCAAACTCGCCCCAAGACTTCGGATGCAGGGGCCGAGATTTTGGGACTGGCACTGATCCTTGTAGGACCCCCAACTCGGGAAGGTCATAACTTCTTCGTCCGAACTCGTTTTTTTGTTCCTGACTTACATAGCCCATTGAGTCAAGATTCCGGGGCCAGAGGCCTATGGAAGGCATCAGTTTGATTAGTACCCAAATAGTGCTATTTTGAGCCCTAATTATTGTAGGTTTTAAGCACTCTTTGTGTACTAATCAACTTAAATAACCCAATTGATACATTGAGGTCCCGACTCTACTACTAATCACATTTTGTAGCTCTATTGTTGTAGTTTTGCAGGTCAAATACCTTGTTATCTTCAATTCAATTTAAACAAGATGAACCCGAGCCAAATTCGAAGATGCATGATCTAATCAGAGTAGATTTGGAGCAAAAAAATGCAAAAGAGAAAGAAGGCTGTGGAAATTTTACAGGGTTGCAAAAATTCGCAACCTACAAATTTAGCAAGTTGCGAAATTTCGTAACCTGCGAAATTCGCAAATACCGCCTCCGTCGCACCCGTTGTTGACCGATTTTTGACCTCGCTTTTGTTTGGCTTTATACAATCCCCTTTGCCCTTAATGTAATTTTGGTCTTTATACATTTTTGTACTCCCTTATAATCGAGCACCTATATAAGCTCGCCTGCTTGTAAATAATCAATCTTCAAATTCCATCAATCAACTGGCTAAGAAAATCAAGTAAGAAGCTTCTTCTCCCTAGCCGGTTTTGGTGATTTTCTCTCCTCCTTCATTTTCAGATTTTATTGGTAGCAAAACACCCTTGATGATGAAAATCAAGGGATGTTTGAAGAAACTCCTCATCCTTGAAGGGAAGGCCACTAGGTGTTGGGGTTTGAGATAAGCTGCATGTTCTCATGCTTTCATGTATGATTTACGGGTACTGTGGTTCCGCTTCTCACCTTAGGTTAAATCTCTTAGGCATGCTCTCCTTAACGTGTATTTGCGTTTTTTGGTTCAGTGATACTTATCACTAGATCCACCGATGCCCGCTGGGCTGGTCTCCCATGAGTACTGTAAGGTAGGCTTAGGAGGTGTGTTCTACTCATCCGGAGCATTTATGCTCATCAATGCCATTTTTCAAGAGGACAACTTCTAGGGCTTAGGTCTGCAAAGCTAAATGAAGATCCCGCTCGAAATGACTATATGTCATCCTCCCTCAATGAGGAAAGACCCGAGACATGTTATAGTTTACTTAACCCTAAGCCTAGTGGTCCGAAACTTCAAGGAGTTCCCTTTAACTTTATTTCAATTTGTTTCCAAGCAACCACATTCACCCATACTGTTTTTACACAAATCCCAAAATCCAAAGAGGCCACCATTTTCAATCCACTCACCTCTCAAGAAGAAAACCTATCCCGTGTTCGAATTATTAGACCACTATACTCAGAGCTTTACTACGACAAGAGGGAACCCTAGGATACAAATTTTGTTGATTCCAAATAACCTACTCGCCTAAACGAATCAAATGGCTACGCCGCTGTCGGATGGTGCCCTAGTGCGAAGAGAGGCTGAACTTGCAGGATCTCGCATCAAGGCATTGGTGAATTTTCATTTCTTTTATTTAACCATTTTCCCCACTAGCTTCATCGTACGGGAGTTTGAAAATTTTACTGCGCGCATCAAGTTTCCCCTCGCTTTTGATTTTAGCTAACTTAACCCTTTAGGGTAGCCTTGTTTTTGTTGGTTTCTTGTTTTTGTTGTATTCATAGTGTTCTTATGCAAAGGGGGATGTAAAACACCGCAGTATAAAGGCCGAAAGTGCTCGCTGAACAAGGGTGTGAAATCGCTTTGCACACTAACCGGATGGAGAGACTTTCACCTGGCGAGCAAAGAGAGCCAATGTGGGGTTCAAAGGGAGCCCAATGCCTACTGTGTTAATGAGGGGATCACATACACCCACTAAGGTGAGTGCACCATGCATCATAGCCCCGCGATGACGTAAGGCAAGGCCTTATCCTCGGGTTCCCCGTTTCGACTCTTTTCATGGCATGGAAACGAAAATCCATACACACATACGGATTTTGAGGAAGTTTGCACAACTTTCAAAGAGGGTGCAACCGAGCATGGAGATGCCGGTTGAAAGCATTCCCATTGACTCGCATAGAGCCAAAATTTGGCGACCACTAAGGCCAAGCGACCATCGTGAATCGCGTAGCCGCATGCGTAATTCTGAAGAAGTTCTTCAGTGCCCACAAGACCAACAATTTGAAGAGGCAAATCTACACCTTGCAGCTCATGATAGTGAAAAATTTTACCAAAGGTCGGAGGCGTATACGAGACCATCACAGCCCGCCCTCACCTACGCTTTGACACACGGATGTCGTAAACCACTTCTACGAGGAATATCCTACCATGAAACAACTCGGGAAACCATGTGTGAGGGACTTCCTCAACAAGAATCCAGATGAAGCCACGGACTTCCTTAACTTGTTGTCAAATTCCAAAGCTCTCGATGAACCAAACTCAGGAAACTAGTAGACAAAGGCCACCAAGAAACCAAAGGGAGGCTGTATTCATCGGGAGTGATTCGCAACCACAGAGGTGATCCTAATCACAAAATTTGTTTCCTATTTTCCTCTTACCCGCCAGTCAAGCCACTGCAACATAGCTGCTCACGCCCCATTCCCAATCCGACCTGACACGATCCAACCGAAACCGGCGCCAGACTCATATATTGGGACTCATCGAATTGCTCTTCTCAGCTAAACTCAGATTCGTGGTTATACAAACAATTTCGTAATAACAAAATCATTTTTTATATATGGGTGCCTAAACTACCACCGAGTGGTGTGTCCCCAACATCTATATACACAAGTCCCATTTACTTATACATGTACAATTTTTCTTTCTAATACAAAACATCGTGAGATCGTGGAAGAAAGGAGCACCTATCTCGAGCCGCCCGCTTCCGCTAATGGGATGTCCCGTCCTCTATCCTTGTCTTCTCGCTTTCGTACCTACACTGATTGAACACTCGCAAGGTTTACGCCTTAAGGGGGAACATAAGCATGGACAACCACCAATGGTGACCATCTCAAGCTTACACATATGCATATAACTTTATATAACTTATCATCTTTACATTACTATTACATGTCACATGTTCTCTGTCTTTGACATATCACCTATCTATACTTTTACTGTATTCTTATGCTTTGTCATCTTTTACTTATCTCTATCGCTCTTGCACTTATGCATTTCATTACTTTTTATGGTATATACTATATACCATTTGATATGTTCTATTTTCATGTACTGTTATCATGTACTGTTATCATGTATTGTCATCATGTACTGTTTTCATATACTGTGATCATGTACTGTTTTCACATACTGGTTTCCTGTTATACTTTTCATATTACTTTCTTTTTCATGTACTGTACTTGTTCATATACTTTTCGTGTCATTGACACTTTGCTTCTTGTACTTGTATACTTGTTAAACTATCATCGCATAGCAGTGCTATGCTTCTCATATCGTGTCATATATTCTCTACATTTCATTTGTTTTATGTTTCATGCCTGCCTAAACCTTAGAAGTGGATAAAGGAAACCATGAGGGCCCGAAGGCGCTATACTCACTGTACGAAACAGTGGTCCATGAGGGCCCGAAGGCGCTATACTCACTGTATGAAACAGAGGTCCATGCCCGAAGGCGCTGTGGTGACCCTTTCGGGGTCACTGTGATCCAAACGGGATCTATGTCATCGACCCAAACGGGGCCTCGATATCTGTATATGTATGCTGCAGACTTATTCTTCCTATTAGGCATGCCTATCTATCCCTCTACTAGGTTCTAAGCAGACAATCTATTTTATCTCATGTTCAGTACATATCTCATATTACCGAATCATTATTGTCATTCGGTAATCATATGTGAGATATATACAATCATTTATTCTTAACTTTGCATTTTTCATATTCTATACTTGTCATATACCCATGATTATATATGTTCCATACATATAATTTACACAGGCATATGCAATATATACTATCATTACTTTAATCTGTATTTTCTCATATCTGTAGCTTCATATCACCATTCTCCTATTTCTTTCTTTACAATACATGTATATCATTTCATATATGTCTATTCCATATCGCATTGCCTATGTTTTAGCTTATTCATATTCCATCTCTTCACTCTTGTATTCATAATACAAGTTTTATCATATTTTCATCTCACATATTAGCCTATAACATTTGCATATAACCTATCATCATGCATACATTTACTCATTCCTTATATTCATACATGCTTATTATTCGTGTACATGTACTCATTCCGTAATCTTATATCTTGTTAACTTATATATTTTCATGTAATTTTTATTAGACTGTCCTATCTCCCGTAGGAGTTACAGAACTTATACTCCCATATACGGAGTACTTATACATGTACTTGCACTTTTATCTATCTTATACTTGTATCTATCTTATATTATGCATGATATACCATGATTATGGACCTAATATTAGTTCCAATTTTATCATACTATGTATGGCTGTATTCTTGACTCAATGGGCTTTCCATAGAGTCCAAGAACACCCGAATCGGAGTTCGGACGAAGGAGTTATGACCTTCCGAAGTTTGAGGTCAAACGATTTCCAAATCCCCGAATCGACGAGCTGGACCTGACCTGAACGAGCTCGATCTATCACCTTGGTCTGACACCCACATCCTCCTTAGGGCATATCAATGTATTCTGACTAAATGGGCTTTCATAGAGTCCAAGAACACCCGACCCGAGTTCAAAACGGCGAGATATGACCTTCCGCTGGAGGTCATGCGTAGTGAACCCAGACGAGCCGACTGGACCGACGAGCTGACCGCACTGACGAGCTCGATCAACACCTCGGTCTGACATCCAATATCCTCTCAGGCATATGAATGTATTCTTGACTCAAATGGGCTTTCCATAGAGTCCAAGAACACCCAAATCGGTTCAGATTTAAGGAGTTATGACCTCCAAAGTTGAGGTCATACGTAGCTTAACTCCAAATGCTAAGCCTATACATGAACCGGCTTTCAGCTGAGTCGACCTGGTTGAGCTTGTCTCAAACACCTAGGTCTGACACCCAATATCCTCCTGTGGTATATGAATGTATTCTTTGACTCAATGGGTTTATAGAGTCCAAGAACACCAAATCGGAGTTCTGACGAAGGAGTTAAGTACCCTTCCAAAGTTGAGGTCATAATGGCTAACCGAGCCGAGCTGACCTGAACTGGCTGAGCTGAGCTGACCTGGTTGAGCTTGTTCTAACACCTCGGTCTGACACCCAATATCCTCCTCAGGTATATGAATGTATTCTTGACTCAATGGGCTTTCCATAGAGTCCAAGAACACCCGAATCGAGTTCGTGACGTATGAGATATGACCTAAGTCGAGGTCATGCCGAGTCAATCCGACGGGCTGGGACCCGAATCGACGAGCTCGAAATGCCCTACAGACAAGCCGAGCTCTTCAGACGAGCCGAAAGCCTACAGACGGCGCCCCGCCGACCTCTACAGATGAGGTCCGTCGACCGCTGTACGAGGTCCGCTGACCTCCGGGCCGCATGAGGTCCGCCGACCCCTTCGACCTCCTCGCCGCATGAGGTCCCGTTGACCTCGTCGCATGAGGTTCGCCGACCACGCACAGGCCTGGTCACCTTCACGCGATGAGGTCCGTTGACTCTCGGCCGATCGACTTATGTATTGACCTCCTCACCCATTTGACTGCTCGTGAGTAAAAAGACCATAACTTACTTACACGCAACCGACCAGAATTAAAGTTCTAACATCAAGTTCACCGATGTGGCTACAATTTACTTAGAAGGACTCACTCTAAATTCCCTTTACTTCTGGCCCAAACCGGAATCTATAGGAGCCTTAGAACTTTTCTCAACTCAACCCTACACGAAATGAGTTTCAGAGTTCCCAAACCTAAACCGTTACACAAGATGTAGGGTTCTAAAACCATGTATCTAAACTGTCTAGACCAAAACTAGACTTCCATACAACCCAAGACATGTATCCATACACCCATAGTTTTCATATAAATATTCCTAGTTCCTTACACTCCTACTCAAATTCCATACTCAAATTTAGTAGTTCCATACAAAACCATATTTTTCTATAAAAAATCCTAGTTCCATACTAAACCATATTTCCATACTTTTCTATACAAAATCATAGTTCCATACCTGTGATCTTCTCTTTTCTTTTCCTTCTTTCTTCTTTTCTTTTCTTCTTCTTCTTCTTCTTCTTCTTCTCTTTCTTCTTCCTCCTTTCTCTTCTCTTCTTCTCTTATCCGCTTTTGCTCTTCTTTTTTTCCTAAGACCAAAATAAGATATTTATTTTGGTCTTATCTTTTATTTCGATCTTATCCCCTTTTATTTCACGTCTGTGACGAAACTTCCTCCCTTCCTGCCCACTCATTCCTCTACAATTTTCTTCCTTATTTTATTCTAATATCTTTCTTTTATTACTCTTTGGTCCTTCAATTCTCTATTACTCTTGATTTAACTTATGCATATTCCTACTTTGACATATGAACTTATTATATTATGACCCTTGGGTCATGAATTGGTAATTTATTAATTTACCCTTAACTGTTGTATTAATTCCAAGTTCTTGCTTATTTTATTTTATTCCGATAACTATGTTTTTATTTTTATTATACCCTAAACATGTCTAAAATCGTTAGGTATATTTTTGGTGTTATGACAATGTCTGTGGTCGAACACGATGGGTTTTCATTCCACAAATGATTTGTGTCATGGTTCAAAAATGGTGAGGCTTATTTGGATTTTGATTTTTGATTAAAAAGTGTGAGATTGGTTGTTCACTGGCAATCAAACGGCTCGAACTAAAGTGTGAAATGGTGACCTTGAAGGCTCGGGTCACTAGCTTGATAAAATGGGGCTATAAAGGTGTCCCTGCATTTCTCGCATTAGGGGCAAATGACATATAGTCATAGCTAAACCTGATCTTGTTTAGCTTTAAAACTAACCCTTAAAACACCCTATTCGAAATAAAACCTGCAGATTTAGCATTTAATGTTCCAAATAGCTTGAAAAACATAGCATTTAAACTTCATTTCTGGCTCGTAAATGACATCTATAAGAATGCCTTCTGCATCTACCATAAGAATGCACGAACTCCTAAAGCATGACAAGTATCACCAAAGGAAAGACATTAAATAGCATTAAACCCTAGCTTGGAAAGCTTGAACAATAATCGCAAAGACTCGTTTATTTAAAAACCCGAGGACCACCGCAAAACCACCATTAACTACCCAGCAACCTCCTCTTCGTTGCCTGAGGCTTAGCCAAACATCCCTTGAGCGTCATCCTCAAAGGTGGTGTCGGCGCCAAAGAAAATGAGAGAAAGAGAGAGAGAAGAGAGAAAACTGTGAACCTAAATGAAAAGTCACAGACATGCAGTAGAATGTCCAAGCTGGGTGTTAGGGTTACAAAATTAAGGTGGCTTATATAGCCATGCCAAGATGTGTGAAATACCAAAATACCTAAAATATAAGATTACAATAGGATAAAAAACGGAATTACAATAAACGAGAGGTCGTTGGAACAAAAACACAGTGGGGATTAAATTTCAAGTATGCATAGTAAATTTCTCACGTATCATAGCGAAAATACAAGTATTGGGAGAGGTTCAATTTCGCTTATGCACAGTGAACTGGGCTATGATAGCGAATTCTCGCTATGATAGCTAAATTTCGCTTATGATAGCGGAAAACCCGCATACTTAGCCTTGAGTGTGGATTACTAAATTTTCGCTTATAGTTGCGAAATTTTCAAGAATCCTGCGAAATTTCGCACGATAAATAAACTCCCGCATTCTCCTCGCATCCGCTTCAAATTCTAATCTCTTCAATTCCACTCGGCACATTTTCTTTAACTCCTAGCTTGATGAAATCGCGAGAATCTTGTATGAACATGGCGTAAATCACGCCCAATTGCCAAGCTTGCAACAATGGTCGAGGCTCACAAACCTGCAGAGATTACCAAAACAAACTCAAAACAAAATCGTAGTACTAAACGAACCCCATGTCAATCGCTTAATTATATGATTATACGCAAAAAGCACTCAAAACCTATCTTAATAGACCAAAATAGCACTTTTGGGTACTAATTAGAGGAAGTGTAACTAAAGGCTAAGTTGTCCATCCCCGCCAGAGTGACGGAAGTTAATTCGAAATGAAATCGCATGAGGTCGCAGCAAGCAAAGGATCGAGGCATCTATGCCTGACCAACCATGTTTCAATTGCCAATCCACCGGTCACCAAGGAGAGCATTGTCCAATTTCTACCTCAGTAAGGGATTTGATGGCTGAACATGCAAATGTCATGGGCCAAAATGCCACTGAAATCGATGCCCGCATGGCAACACCTATAATCCCAACCGGGAAGAACCCACCCCAACCTCTCCTCGAAGCCTAACCTCCAACATATGTTCCCAGGTGCACACCAACATAACAAGATGGGTCCACCTCTCAAGAAGATGTACCTACTAACCTCATCACCGCCGAGCAAGCTAATGCGAATTCCGAAAGGTGGCGGGAATTTTCAGAGAGGAGCAGAAAACTATTAATGCTCAGATGAATCAAAGAATAGAAAAGGTAGAAAGCTCCGTGAGCAAAAGAATCGATGGGCTCCACAATAGCCTCAATCAGAAAATTGATACCCCTCGTAGCCATCGATCACAAGATTCGACCAATCACAAAGAGCTATAGGAACAAGTGGAGATTCCCTCTCGTGACACGCCCCAATCCAAGGGGAGTGCATGAACTAAGCTATGCTGAGCCCGCACCAAAGACGGATGGAAGGCGCCATTATCACTTTAAGGAGTGGTAAGGAAATTGAGCAACCAAGGCTCAAACCTCGTAGGTGTCTCGGTAGAAAAGAGGAAGTGGAGCCAGATCATATATTCATTAAAGAGGATTCGATGAAGACAAGCATGCCTCCTCTATTTCTCCAAGCACTGAGAGGCAAAAAGAAGGCCTCTAAGCAAGAAGGCATCCTGGAAGTGCTGAGACAGGTAAAGGTGAACATCCCACTGCTTGACATGATCAAACATGTTCCAACCTATGCTAAATTTCTAAAGGACTCAGGTACGCCAAGAAAAGGGTCGGGTATCGACAAGAAAGCCTTCATGACTCGAACAAATGCATCATCATCCAGCTGCAGCCCTTGGTGAAATACAAAGATCCAGGATCACCCACCATCTCAGTCAACATTGGAGGGATCTGCATAGATAAGGCATTGCTGGATTTGGGAGCCAGTGTCAACCTATTGCCATACTCAAAGGTACAAGCAGCTAGGGTTCGTGAAATAAGCCTACCAACATCACCCTATCCTTAGCGGATCGATAAGTGAAAATACTAAAGGGAATAGTTGAGGATGTCTTGGTGAAGGTAGACAAATTCTACTATCCTGTGGATTTCGTAGTTCTTGATACAGAGCTAGTGGCTGAGGGTACTAACCAAGTGCCCATCATATTTGGGAGGCCATTTTTGGCCACATCTAATGCCATAATCAATTGCCGGAATGGAGTCATGTAGCTCACCTTCGGCAACATGACACTGGAGCTCAACATTTTCACTTGCGCTAATGAAGAATCAATCGTGATTAGTTACCCCTCCCGATCGCCATCCCACTAGCACCACCGCCAGAGAGCAGGATGCTTAACACACAAAGGAGCTCAACTCAACAACACACTCACTACAAGCATGGAGGAAGCCCCTCCTGCACTTCTCCATGAAATCTCTCGTCGCATTAACCGGGAGTGGTTCTCGCAGAACTTGGAAACCACTCCAAATTTTGATGATTTCGCTTTTACATTATTTCAAGTTTTAAATTAGAATTTTCCTTATATCCTTAAATTTTCAACATTTACAAGCTTCTATCTTCTCATAATTTCGGGTCTTCAGGTTTGTCAGAGTGATTCCAAGAGTCGGGAGGGAGCAAAATTCTTGCTTGGGAATTTCCTGTGTTAAGTAAAATTTTCGCAACTCCTAAAAATTTCCGCGCACCTAAACACTATTCATCGTCACCCTGTTTTTGCCTGTAACTCTCCGTTTGTCTGCAACTCTTCGTTTCGCGCTCTTGCAATAAATTTTTATAATTTTTTTTAGCCATCTAATTAATGGCCACTAAAGACCATTAATTATCCATGTCTTCTCACCTACCCCCTCCCCTATATAAACCCCTTTTTCCTTCATTTTTCATTTCATATTTCCCCTTCCTAGTTTCTGAAACTCCCCTCTCCCTCTCAAATTTGCTCTCCTTTAAGCCCAACAATGATAAGACTTTTACCGCAGTGCGCTAGAGCCCACCCGCCGACACCTCTACCCCAGAGCAGCCCGCCGCCACAGCCTCAGCCGAATCGCCGTGGCGCCTTCACCAAACGCCGCCACAAGGCCCTCACCCCCGTGCCCACCACCGTTGGGCTCAGAGGCATCACCGCCGCGCTCCCCGCCCTACCGCGTCCGCGCGCGTGAGTCGCCATCGATGTCAGGTGGGTTCCTCCTCTATGGCCCTTGCCCGCAGGGAGATATCATACCTCGGTCATTCTAATTCGCCGCTCCATCTCATCTCTCAAAGCAACCCGAGGGCCACCCCACTGGCTCAAGAGGGCCCGAACTCAGCCCAGGGAGTCGTCCACCCTCGAGATCCCAAGCGCCCACCCTCACCACCTTGTCAGTGGCATTGCTCGAGTCCCGACCTATCCCCGCATCCATTATCAGATTCGCCCTGTTTCCATCGCGTACCCATCCCGGGAATGTCAGATCGGCAAAGGGGAGAGATTGGCATGGGGAGGTTTACTAAGATCTCCCTAAAAGATTTGTCGAGGCCCCTGAGTCTCGAGACTCCATGCTCCTCATGCAGAGATACCATTTGGAGCAATTCATGATGCCGCTTCGATATTTTTATCTCTGCACACGAGTTTTATCACACGACGACGTCTAGGAAGAGAGGCTAACCCTGACCGGCTCCGTATTTTTCCACGACGACGGGCCAGATACGGCCTCCTACATCGCGCTTGCTCTCCATCCGCGCGGGTCCCTCGCCAACGCAGCCTCGACTATAGACAAGGGCCCCATCCCCGACCAGTGAGATGGGCCCGACTCTCTCCACATGGACGCTACCTATGGACTATATTATCTTCAGAGGCACCTCCCAGCCGTATGTTATTAATAGACCACATTTTGAGGTCTAATCTGCTCTCGCCTCCAAAGACATCACCCGCAGGAGAAAGGAAATATTGGGAGGTTTTATATCGATTCTCAGAGGGCTTCGGGTTCAAACCCAACAGAGTCGACATGACGCCCTTGTTCCACTTCGAGGACAGTGGTCCACAAATGAGTTTGCCCGACGCCGGTCCATGCCTCTCCTATTTCCATGACCTATGCCGTGCCGAGCACATCAATCTCCCGGCCGAGCCCGATCGAGCCGACGCACGAGGCCACCCCACTGCCGACGGCATGTGCCATGCCTCGTGGCCTTCATCTTTCCTCCGGCCCAGCCCGAGGACGAGCCGACCGGCCGATAGTCCACTAGGTCTGGCCCCCATATCACACCGAGCAGCCTCCGCCTCCGCCTCCACCCATCAGCCCCTCCATTCCGATGCCCTCTATCCCTTCAGAGCCCTCGGCCCCCATGCCCACTGCTCATTCAGACATAGCTGGGCCGAGCACCTCCGCGCCACCTCAGCAGTACATTACCATCTCCACCAGGGACTTTCTGACTATCATGGAGGCAAATCTCGCACATTTCACCACCGCGCCATTCGCAGCCTCCTATGCCACCCCTCGCAGAGCAGGATGACCCACCGAGGCCGCCATGGCTCGCACTCGGCCATCCTAGCCTAGAATAAAGCCATTCTCATGCAGCTCCAGAGTCACATGGGCCTCCCTGCAGTCTCTCCTTATGTCCCTGCTCAGGCCTCTCGCTACTCCTCCCAGATCACCCCACCACCAACCCCCAGAGATCCCTGGATGTACCGGCAATTGCAACAACATCGCCCACTCCTCTTAGCAAAGACTGAAATTCTCGTCCAGTCGAGGACGATTCTTCTTCACCGCCATTGAGGAGGTACCACTTCTCCGCTTAACTTTCTCCGATCTAATAACTTCATCGCGAACAATGGCATAATTTGGTCGAGGGTGAGAGTTAGTGTCGAAGTGAAGTTCATACCATTGACATGCTTTTCTCGTGATCACCTGCTCAACAAAGCCCATTTTTGTATGTTTAGAGGCTTGTTGTTTTCTTCTTGTTGCAAAAGCTGAAAATTTTGTGAAATACACCTTTATATATAATACAACTCTATTTTTCTACACTTTTGCAAATCATTTTCGCTCTATATTTGCGGATTCGCCTCTCCCGAAGTTGAAAAGTCGGGTTAATCAGATGCTACCATCAATGCTAGAATAGTTCCATGCATGATTGAGTTGTCAGTCAGCCACTGCAATCAACCCTTGTCTTCCTCCATTATCTAGCCACACACACAGTGCACATCAATTTTCGTCCATAGGCTGAGAAGCTGCATACCCCCCTTTTACTTTGCAAAATCGGACTTAGCTTCGTTGACGACTTATAATAGGTTAGAGTTCCCTAAGAAAGAAGGCCAACGTGTCTTCTAAAAGAGACAAAGAAAAAGAAAAGACAAAAGAAAAAGAAAAAGAAAAGAGAATAGAAAAGCCGCGTTGCTTTGCCTTGAAACCCGAGCAAGGTCTGAGGGGTCTACGGCGAAAGCTTAAAGCCCGGTGCCCTAAAACCAACCGGTCGGGAGCCACCGACCCAATGCTCACTACACGGGTGGACGTGGGTGGAGTTTAACAGTCAGAAAATGGATTCTAAATCATTCAAGTCCGGGATGAAACCTCGTAGTTGCTGGTCGAAAGATCCTTTCGACTTGATGCCCTAAACCTTAGTCAGTCGGGAGTCATCTGGTGATCCTCGCTTACACTGACTTCGTGAAGTCGAGTTTTCAATATCAAGACCCTACAATACAATATGTGAAATAAGAGGAACCGAATCTATTTAGGATGGTCACGCCAAGGCATTGCGAGTTCGTTGGTCGGGGGGGAGAGAGGGGGAGAGAAGCTTCACAAATCTATTGGTAAAACTCCATCACCTAAACACTTGGGATTTTGGTGGAAGTCTGCTGATTTCCTGAATGAACACCAAGCTCGAAACTTGCCCCAGTATGGCACTCATTCTTCCAAGCTGGTTTTATGCAATGTCCCAAGTTTTCATACTGAAGGTAAGGCCTCACTTATACACACAACACATTTTTTTGAAAAGATAGTCCTTTTTTTTTTTTTGCACCGCCATATGCATGATCTTCCTTCTTTTTTCTCATTGCTGGGGACTATGATGTGTCGGTTGGGAGTGATTAGTACCCAATAGTCTTTATTTTGAGCCTTGTTTATTGCGGGTTTAAGCACTTTGCGTGCTAATGCGACTAAGTAACCCAATTGATGCATTGAGTCCTGAAGCTCTCACTACGATCACATTTTGTAGCTACATTGTTGTAGTTTTGCGAGGTCAAATACCTTGTTATCTTCAATCAGATTTAAACAAGATGAACCAGTCAAATTCGAAGATGCATGATGAATCGAGTAGATTTGGAGCAAAAAATGTCACAAAAAGAGAGAGAAGGAATTTGTGGAAATTTTGCGAGTTGCAAATTTCACGGAGTTGCTAATTTTTCGCAACACTTGCTCCTGTTGTTAGTTGCTTTTGACCGCTTTTATTTGGCTTTGTACAACTTTTCCCTTAATGTAATTTTGGTTCCTTTATACATTTTTGTAATTTCCTTATACTGAGCACCTATATAAGCTCAGTCTTAATTGTAAATCAATTAATCTTTCAATCCATCAATCAATTAAGAAAATTGGGCACAAAGCTTCCTCTCCCTCGGTTGGTTTTGTGATTTTCTCTCCCTCTCCTTCATTTTCTTGCATTTTCTTGGTAGCAAAACACCCCTTAATGATGACAAATCAAGGGATGTTTGGCTAAAACTCCCTCATCCTTGAAGGGGAAGGCCACTGGGTGTTAGTTTTGAGATGAGCTGCATGTTCTCATGCTTTTCATGTATGCAGTTATGGGTATTTGTGTTCCTGCTTCTCACCTTAGATTAAATCTCTTAGGCATGCTCTCCTAACGTGTGTTGGCAAGCTTTTTTGGGTTCGGTGGATACTTATCACTAGATCGCGATGCAGGTTGAATTATCTCCTATTAGTTCTTGTAGGGTAGGTTTAGGAGGTATGTTCTTACCATCACAGGAACATTTATGCACATTGAATGCCATTTTCAAGAGGACAACTGGGGTTTGAGTTCTAAAGCTAAATGAAGATCGGGTTCGAAGTGACCATATGTCATCCTCTAACTTGAGGAAAAAGACCCGAGGACATGTTGGTTACTTAGAACCCTAAGCCCAGTGGCTTGAGACTTCAAGGAGTTCTCTTTTAACTTTTTTTTCAATTTGTTTCCAGTTTTCAACCATTCACCCATACTATTTTTACACAAATCTTAAAATCGAAAAGTAAGCCACCATTTTTCAATCACGGTAACTCTTCTCTCACGAAGAAAACCCATCCCGTGTTAGGCCCTGAACTACTTTCTATCTTGTAGTAGCTTGCTCACGTGATGGAACCTAGGATCACGAATTTTGTTGATTCGAGACAACCTACTTGACAGTCAGTCTTTGGTCCCCGTGAAAAGGGGTGTTGACCCGATCGGAGTAGGTTGTTCGGGTAAGGCTGTCTAGTCATGTGTGACCTCCAACTTCGGAAGGTCATAACTTCTCCATCCGAACTCTGTTTTGGGTGTTCTTGGACTCTATGGAAAGCCCATTGAGTCAAGATTCTATTCGTATGCCTATGGAAGGTATTGGATGCTGGAGATGGCCGATTCGGGAAGGTAAGGTAGGTTGTTTGGGTTGCCTAGTCATATGTGACCTCCAACTTCGGAAGGTCATAACTTCTTTCATCGCTTCATTAGTTGTTTCTGAATCCATTATCGTCAAACCCAGTATGCAGTGATATTGATTGTTGATGAAATGATTAATAGTGTTCATTAGATCGCCCTGGTGTGTGTGACCTCCAACTTTGGAAGGTCATAACTTCTTCGTTCGAACTCCGTTTTGGGTGTTCTTGGAATCTATGGAAAGCCCATTGAGTCAAGATTCCATCCGTATGCCAATGGAGGGCATTGGGTATTGAAGCTGGCCGAAAAGGGGTGTTCGGGAAGGTAAGGTAGGCTGTTCGGGTAAGGCTGCCTAGTCATGTGTGACCTCCAACTTTGGAAGGTCATAACTTCTTTGTCCGAACTCCGATTCGGGTGTTCTTGGACTATATGGAAATCCCATTGAGTCAAGATTGCATCCATGTTCATATGGAGGACATTGAGTATCAGACGATTAGTGTTGTCAGGTTAGGTTGTGTGTTATGGCTTGAGTGAATATTATGCGGTGTGAATTTGTTAATATGCATATGCATGCTTGAATTTGATATGTGGAATGTACAGGATATCATGGTTTAATTTGTATGCACTTCAATATAAATGTTCAAATGATACATGGATGAATATGCATTGAGTATGCATGCACATATAGTTCTCATTTTATATGTAGCATGGTATAAGTAGCTTGATAATAATTGCATTGCGTGCACGAAAACATCATGACATGGGTGTGTGAGTGCATGGTAGGGATCAACACGTGTTAGGTGTTCGATGACACTATCATTTCCTAAACATTGGATTTGTACCTTCTACATTATATTTATAAATTTATTTCCTCTTTCAATCATTTTTTCTTTTTTATATATTACTTCTAGTTCTAGTATTTTTTAAAGCATTTGTTTCAAAGTTTCATATTCTATTTACGGATCTCTATGATTTCGACTATTTCAATTCCATATTTATCAGCTTGCCTAAGTAATCTATCATTTATTACTACTTGTTTTCTGCTGTATATTGTTCTAGAGACTCCTGAAAATGATCTTCTGCTATTCATTACTATTTTGTTTGTCTTTACTCGTTCCAAAAGTATAAGTTCTAGGTATAGTTATTGATTTCTTTGATTTTCCTATTTCTAAATTATTTATGCCTTTTATAAGATCTTCTATGTCTTGTGTGTTTGAAGTACTAGGTTTATCATAGATTCTACCAAGTTTCTGACTTATATTTATTAATAATAATATTATTATATTATTTGTTTTACTAAAGTTAAATATGTTTTACTAACGGGTTTCGAACTTGAATGTAATTATATTATGAGTTTTCAAGCTTCTTTAATATTTGGAGATATGTTTGATCTTTTGATAAATTATTCATATGCTAGTCTATTTAATTCTTTCAATATATTTGTGTGTTCTTTATTTATTTCTGTAAGTATTTCTAATTGATTAATAATTTTGTTATTAGATTCTTCTAAGTGTTTAATTTTATGTACTATTGTTCTATTTTCTTTTACCAAGTCTAGTGAATGGATATAATCAAGGTTTTTTTTTTTCCAATTTTCTCTACTTTAATTTGTTTTCTAAGCGTTTTATCTTACTAAATTTTGGATTGAAAGTGTAACACCTCAAATTATACCATGACAGTTTTATAACATGTTTTGGGTATAATAAAAGTAAATTTATATTTTTTCAGAATAAAATAATGCTAAAAGAAAAATTTGAGGCTTGAATTTATACAAAGACAAGGGTAAATTGGTTATTCTGAAATTTATTACTAAGGAATTAAGTAATTTAAGAATTATATGAAGTGAACAATGGGAAATTGAAGTGCAAATAATAAATAGTGGGAGGACCTATGTGCAAATAAAAGGGAATTAAGTATAAAAATGAGGTGAGACCAAAAATATCTCATTTTTGGTCTCCAAAAGAGAGCATATACGGTTGGGAGAGAAGAAGAGAGAAAGGAAGGGAGAAGAGAGAGAAGAAGAAGAGGCGAGAAAGGTAAGGAAGTCTAGTTTTTGTATGGAATTAGTATTGTTTGGAGTATGGAAACTAAGATTTTTGTATGGTTTGTATGGATTGTTATGGGTTAGTGTGAATTTGTGGACTTTTATATGAAATTCCTCCTTGAGCTAGGGTTTGAGGTGCTAGAGAGTGTGATTACTTGTTAGGAGTATATAATCTTCCCTTTGAGGATGAATTTTAGTATGGAAGTATGGGTTTTTATGGATTAGTGTGGATTTTGTATGGACTTTGTTAGACTTTAGTATGGAACTTACTAAGGTTTGTGTAGAACTTGTATGGAGGCTATGCTTTGGTGTAGAATTTGTATGGATTTTGAACTTTGGTTTTATTCCTACTTTTAGGGTGATTTTGGGATTGATTGTAGGATGGTTTTATGCCGTGTTTTTGGCATGTTTAGTGCCGTGTTTGTGGCATATTTTGTGGCCTCAATTGGGAGGATATTGTGGCTGGTGGACAAGGGCTGTTCTGGGATGGTTCGGGTCAAAAATTGGCGTGTACTAGAGCTGCCAAGGAGCTCTCTGGCACGCTGGTGCATGGAAGCCACGCTATTGCATGGCTGGACTCAAAGTGCGGCCCTCGAGATGCCTTGATTCTGCGTGGGTTTCACGCAGTGCGTATGCACTGAGCATCAAGGCCCAGGAGTCGTAACTTCGTCCGAACTCCATTTTGGGTGTTCTTAGACTCTATGAAAATCCCTTTGAGTCTAGAATCCATCCATATATAGCTTGATAATATTGAAACTCATATTAAGTCCAAAAATCACGAAAAATAGTAAAGTACTGCGAGGTTCTACTTGAGTCACTATTCGTAAGAAACTTCCCGACTCCCGGACGTCATGCTTGCTTAGATGCGAACTCAGTTGAGGATGTTCTTAGACTCTATGGAAAGCTATTTAATTAGAATTCGTAAATATATGAAACTGATATTTGAATGATAGTAAATAGTTCATAAGCATACATGATAACCATAGTTATTCATGCGTATAATGAAATATATGAAAATGCGAATCTGAATAAATGAGTGAAAATATAGCATGTGATTACCCGGATGACAATAATCATTTCGGGAATATGAGATATGCGAACATAAATACACATGGATTATGTAACTTTAGAACCTGGTAGAGGATAGATGAGCAATGCACATTAAGGAAAAACAAGTATGTAGCATCTTGTCCGATTAGCCCGTTTAGGTCATTACGGCGCCTTCGACCCTTATAGATGGTCATTGTCTCATCTGATGATAACGCGTCTTCGGGCCGCTATAGTTTCTTTATCAGCACCCCAAAGTTTTGCGGACATGAAACATAAAAGTAAATGACCAATATATGCAAATGAAATGTATATGACCTGTAGCGTGATATGAAATACTTGTGGCTATGTGATGATATATGTGATGTGATGCATTTGTTGACAAGAATAAGAAGAAAATGTAAATGACATGAAATGAAATATGATATGATAAGAAAGTATAAGGTGCGTAAGCATGTGTAAATTATATGTATGAAACATATATAAGCATGTGTATATGACAAGTATGGAATACAAAATAAGTATATGATATGTTATATGTATTTGTATATGTGTAAAGTGTGATGACTCTTATTAGAGTTCGTCCACGAGTATGATTTCATTGGTAAAAACAGCGGGTTTCGTTCGTGTGGAAATACGAAGCGAGAGCGAGAGGGCCGAATGATCCGCATCGGTCTCAAGGTCGACACATTGATAGGTACTCACTTGAAGACTTTTGGTCTATTTTATTGTATGTAATATCCGCTGTTGTTTGTAAGAAACAAATGGCTTGATGTAAATATTGTAAATGTTGAACACTTCCATGTATGGAGCTTGTATATATTTTGTAATCCGCTGCTACAGGATATAGTATAAGTTAAGTGTTTAACAATATATGATTGAACAAGCTTAAATTTTATAAGTGAAAAAAAAAATGACACCCTAGCTTGACACCGAGTGCCGGGTTGGGGGCGTCACAGAAGGTCATAAAATTTTCTAAGAAATTGATTATTAGATCTACTAATGTGTTAATAGTTTTATATGAATTTTAAATTTTCAGAGTGTATATTATGTGTATAAAAGCTCGCATAGTTACTACGTGAGTTTAAATGAATATGAAAAACTAATTTGTTTTAAGTTTTTATTATGAGATGCAGATAATGCAAATTTCCCAATTAAATGACTAATCTTAAATAAATGTTATATCTTCTATGTGTTCTTCTGGATAATCTATGACAAGTAGAGTTTCTATTAAGTTAATTAATTTTTCTATAAAATGTTTTCTAGTATAATATTATGTGCTAAGTTGTCTTCTTATAGGAAAGGGTTATATATATAATATTTCTAAGTAATTATTATATTCAGCTATTAATAAATTTACAGGTTTTCTATAGTTCTAATCTTATTACTATTTTTAAATGAAAATCTATATGACTAATTTTTCGAGTGAAATGTCAAATTTATCATGAACTAATTTTTTTTTAAGTATATAGAGGATAAATGGCTTGTTTATTTACAGGTGAGTTAATTTTAAATGTCTTGCTTTTCTACAGATTGTTTTTAAGTATATTAATATTTAATATTTCTTTATCTAATTTTAATATTAGATTATTATCTCAAGAGCTAAATTTTTTTTTATTATAATTTGTTATAATATTAAATATCTCGTTTATGAAACCTCCGACAAATATTATTATTTTTTAATTATTTATAAAGTATTTAAATAATACATGCATTAAATGAAATATATAAGGCAAGAGGTCGGCAGAGACCCACGACTACATTTCCCAAGTGGATCATCCCAGCCATTTCCACATCTTGAAACGAAAATTAGTAATACTACTAGAAAGATTTGTCAATTTTGTTTCCAGTCTGACAGTTGTCAAAAAAGGGTATTGTCAGGAGGGGACAGAAGCACCATTATCATTATCCCCAGGGCATCAACTGATGTAACGCAGCCTTTTTTCTTTTTTGGTGACTGAACGGATTCATTTTACCGCCAGGAAAAGGCCAGCATCTCCGCGCCAATATCCTAACAAGACATATTTTCACCACCCAAGTGGGTTATTGAGATCGCCTTCTAAGACTTAGAATAACAAAGACCAAAAGATGAGTATATGTGGGTAATATTGTGATAAATACATCTGCGAGGGGAGAAAAAGGGGCAAATGCTGCAGCGAAACAGGAGCAGAACCAATGACATTTGTCATTCAGACTTGAAATTGGCAACGCCTTGCCATAAGATAATGGTTTTTAAATTTATAATATTTAGAGTTTTTTTACAGTTAAAACTCTTGGTTATAATACAGTAAATTATTTTTTGATAGGACTTCTGGAACCTGACCACTCTTTTCTTATTTCCTAATTTTTGAAACATTGAATACACCTACTCCACGGGCATAAGCACTGGTAAAATTTGCTGAATGGAATACAACAACGGAGAAAGATGCTAAAATTACAGCTAGCTCTCATAGATTATGAGCATTAATAGTACTGGCTCTGATCATCTTGCTCAAGCTGTGGCAATTTAAATGGAGACTAAGAGAAGAGTCAAGGGTTTCACCGATCACTCAGAAAATAGATCAGTTTCAACAAAAACTATATATTCTGAAAAAGTACAATGATAATCATGGCTGTTAACATTTACCTCACTCATGATTTTGTGACTTTGTCCCAACTAGGTCCTCCTCCACTGTTGAAACGCAGCATCAAAAAATTCGTCCAAGACTTTAACAGAGGATCCCTTGAAACCTTCCTCATCTCTAATGGCATCCTTCATCATATCCCTTATCTCGCTAGCCTTTCTTCTCATTTCCTTCCCTTTCTCTGTCTCAATATTCATCACCAACTCAATCTTCCTCGCTATGTCTTCGTGCTTGACCTCACGGATAGGTCCTCTGGCCACCTCCACTGAAACTCCGACCTCTTTCTCCAAAAACATGGAATTGAAGAACTGCTCCGCCATAAATGGCTAGCCATCAAAATTTTACATGACTAAGGGCTTCAATCACTGAGTTCCAACCACAGTGGGTCAAAAGTAAAACTGGTTGTGTGCAATAAAGTCTCAACCTGGGGTGCCCATTTATGAATCAATAACCCGCACTGTGATCTTCGATTCTTAGTTCGAATCCTTCGGGGAGAAACTCTCCGGCCTTGAATTCTGAGTTTATGTCAAATCCCAATGGAGGCCTAACAACCCATATGAAGTTCTTCCCACTGTCCTCCAACGCCATGGCCAATTGCTTCATCTGTGAAGCTGAAATAGTATTCATCGATCCAAATGATATGTACAAGACTGAATTTGCAGGTTTTGAATCAAGCCATTTTTTGCAGAGCTCAACCGCGATTCCTGATTCTCTTCCTGATCTAATAAACCTTCCATGGACAGAAGAGTCGGCCCAACTGTGAGCCGGAAGGCCAGCTTCCCACCACAAATGCTCAATCCGATCTGATCGAACTCCCCCACTGTGTTAAACAAAACCCCATCAGAATTAAACCATCTAGGAAAATTCTTTCCCTGAAATACAGACCAAGAATCCGTTCCATCGGCTTCTAGAATATTCTTAAATGTTAAGTGGGATCTCAGCTAGATCATGCAGCAGAAACTCAGCGGAATCCGGTATTCCGATGGGAAGGCTGCTCCAAATAGAGTAACATGCCAATCCGGAGCCCCCCAGATCCACTGAAAATAGCATGAAAGACCTTAATTCCTTAGCAGCATCAGCAGTCCAACCGAGAAGAATATGTCTGCAGCCGATACAAAGTGGGGGAACCATGTTGGTCATTGATAAGATTCAAAATCAGCTGCCTGAAAGAAGGTTTTAGAGATTAAAGAAGCATGGAGGAGAGAGTGGCAACGAAGAGGAATAAGGAGGACATCGGTGTTCTATGGCTGGGAGGGAGGCCATGATCGGAGCTGCAAGGGATTTCGAGGAGGCATATAGAGGAAGTTGGAGGGATTGCAGAGCGGAGTTTCTTGATATTGAGAGGTGTGTTGATGAATGTGATGGTGTAGCCTTTCTTCTTCTCTATATGAAGAGCTAAGGCCAGAAATGGGATTATATGACCTTGCGCCATGAAGGGAAACATCACTATATTTTCTCTTCCTTCCGCCATGGCTCTCGTCTCCGGCTGTTGAGAAAGAGTCATGAGTAATGGTCTACGCTGTTCAACAATAGCGATCCCATATGGACCCTCTTAAAACCCCCAATAACACACTGACCCTGAGTCAGAGTTGTTGAGGTACATATGTTTCAATGCTATTCATTTGCCACATTGCTATGTATCATACCTCTTCATCAAACCAAAGTTTGATCTTAGATTTGCTCTTAATGATTATCAATTAAGGTCCCTCAGGTTTGTTTTACAAGATCATTAATTTAATCGAGTTATATGTTAGTTGGCCCGTACGTCATGATTATTAAAAAAAATGCAAGTTAGCTATGATACCCATGATTATAAAAAAAAATATATCTTGCATAAAATCATATTTTATATATACGTTATTGAATAGGTTAAAAGAAATAGACTCTTTTTGACTTCAAAGTTTGTCTTTGGGGGTTGTGCTTGTGAGTGGGTTGATGAAAGACAGAGACTTTGACAGGAGGCCCTACTGGTTCACATCTTCACCGTTTTCTGAAGTTCGATAATATAGTCCAAACATCATGTGAGTTATGTATTTTTTTTTTTTTTTTGAAACTAAAGTAATGCTTTTATTAAAAGAGCTATGAGTCCAGCATTATGGAAATAAATGTGTGTGTCGGGTGGGGGGTATGATGCCCTGGCAAAGAATAGCCGGCCTGTAGGTCGTCGGCTGTAAATTCGCTTAACGACAAACAATGTCAAAGGCCCTACTGGTTCACATCTTCACCGTTTTCTGAAGTTCGATAATATAGTCCAAACATCATGTGAGTTATGTATTTTTTTTTTGAAACTAAAGTAATGCTTTTATTAAAAAGAGCTATGAGTCAGCATTACATGGGAAATAAATGTGTGTGTGTCGGGTGGGGGGGGGTATGATACCCTGGCAAAGAATAGCCGGCCTGTAGGTCGTCGGCTGCCAAATTCGCTTAACGACAAACAATGTCAAAGGCCCTACTGGTTCACATCTTCACCGTTTTCTGAAGTTCGATAATATAGTCCAAACATCATGTGAGTTATGTATTTTTATTTTTTTTTTTGAAACTAAAGTAATGCTTTTATTAAAAAGAGCTATGAGTCAGCATTACATGGGAAATAAATGTGTGTGTGTTGGGGATGATACCTGGCAAGAATATAGCCGGCCTGTAGGTCGTCGGCTGCCAAATTCGCTTAACGACAAACAAAACGGACTTGCATCTGCTTAAAGAAACTAAAAAGGTGCTTACAATCATTGATGACTAAATGGAATAATGAGCGATTTGGCTTTTCTTTCATGGCTTCCACCACTTGTAATGAATCAGTTTCGACTATACAGCTATCTATCTGTTTCAATTTTAGCTAGGACAGAGCTTCTTTCAGGCTCAGTGACTCCGTTTCTCTTGTAAAGTAATAGATTTTTCGATACCTTTTATTGATAGAAGTTCTAAATATATACAGAGTGATTGAGAGTCTAATTTAGTAAACATATTAATGGTAGAGTAAGTGGAAATTTCTTGTGCAATTACGTAAAATTGGTCAGCGGTAAGACTAAATTAAGCTCTTTGTTATAATTACACATTCGAAATATAGAATTAATGACCGAACATGATTTGAAATTTGAGCATGGCTTCCCTTATCGCCCCTGATGGGTGGGCTTAGTCGGCAAGACCAATCTTTATTCTTATCGGTGATGTATTTGTCTTGACAATGACTTTGTTAACAGATCAACTATTTGGTCTTGAGTATGCACATGTTTAGCGAAGAAGGGGGGGGGGGGGGGGGGGGGGGGGGGGGGGAGGCAGGGGCGCCTTTGCACTAAGTCACAAAGTAGATCGATTTAGATATGTTCATGCGCGAATGATTGGCCCAGGTTAAAGCAGAGATGTGTGGATTCAGGGGTTATCACAAAGCGTTGGGAGATTACGTATTTGGAAATGCTAGTTCCTTGAGAAGAGTGGACAACCACATTGTGCCAGTTTGCATTAGCTAGGGCAGATATTGACCTCTGTTGTGGATCGTGCAACGACTCGTTGTTTCTTTGAGCTCTAAGAAATAGGATTAGAGCCCAAAAAATTGATATAGGTAGAGGTTGACGTGCGGTCATCCACATTTTGAGCCCAATCGGCATCGGAGTATGTTCTTAATATGGGAAGGCCGTTGTGGATACGAATACCATAATTGTTTGCTTTAAGTAGTGGAGAAGCCTTTTGTTGCGGTCAGGTGATTTGTAGTTGGCTTATTAAATAGAGTGAAAGTTTGTTATTTGCCAGTAAGAGGATGTCGGGACGTGTCAAGGAAGTGATGAAGCGACGATTATTCTACAAAACTTCGGGCTGTCACGACAACGATTGCCATCAATCAATTGGAAGGGATTGAGGTTGTAGAGAGAGGAGTTGAGACATCTTTAGCACCTCATACTTGTGTTGGCTAAAGGTCACGAACATGTATGTTGTGAATAACCCAGCAGTAGGAGTACTTCAATTCTAAGAATTTTTTTTTTTTTTTTTTGTTTGAGGTTCAGACACTTGTATGCATTTTGAGTTGGTGAATGGCCAGAAAAGACGGAGGCTTTGGATTGGGGCGCATTTTTATTTGAGTTAGGTCATCATCAGAAATTGGATGATCGATAATAGCCATTTCATCGGCCGAGGCCTTCCGCGGCGTGGAGGTATTACGTGATTAGAGTTCATTTGGATTAGGTGAGTTCACTCCTTTAAGCGCATAGCTCGAGTTCGGGATCGGCTAGCATATAAATTTTTTAGCTTTGTCAGCGTCGTGAGAGGTTTGTCGCTGTACTTGATAAGTGGGGTGATGGAGGGAGATGTAGATTCTAAAATACTTTTCGGGATAAGTTTATCTGTGAACCCAGTGGGTCTTGCGCAACTCATCGGCGGTACCAGTGGAAGAGGGACACCGAAGGGTGCCTTGGACATAGTCGAGTAAATCGTAACCAATGAGGAGTGATTCGAATTGAGCACACCATTGAGGAAAGGTGGTGGGAGTTAACTTTTCATTGATTTGGGTAGTGATGTTGAGTGCAATGAGTGATTTATTTGCTATGGATGGAGGTTGGGTGTGGAGATTAAAGTTTGGATTTTGATCGGAGGAGGAAGACATGACAGGGACTTGGATCGATGACTTGTTAAAGATCTGTGGCTCTGATACCATGTAAAGTAATAGATTTTCCGATGCAACTCATTGATAGAAGTTCTAAATATACCACGGTGATTGAGAGTACAATTTAGTAAACGTGTTAATGGTAAGGCTAAATTAAGCTCTGCATTACAATTACATAAAGTTGGTCAACGGTAGGCTAAAATTAAGTTCTTGTTACAATTACATTAAATATAGGAATGTGTGGAACATGATTTGAGGCTAGACATGTGCTTCCCTTATATCTCTTGCCGAGTACGCTCCCGTGATACTTGTCGATCAAGCCATAATCATATTTCCCTTGGGGTCTCTAACGTAACCAACCCCTATGCTTCCCAGGTTTTGAAAGGTAGCAACTCCACATTAACTTTCGTCCAGGCCCTAGGGGACTTGGTCCACGCAACATCTCCGCCTTGGATTAGAGTGGGATTTAGTGTGATGCCTGGCTCATCAGTTTGGGCAACCTGCCATTGATATAAACTCTGTCCAACCGCGTTACTTAATTTGTATGCCGTTGTGGATTTTTGCTTCCATATCCATTCGTTTCTTTCGGTCCACTACTACAAAAAAACAAAAAGTATGAATCTCAATTCCATGACACTTAAAAAAAAGCCATTATTTATGTTATTAGTGAATTCAAGGGCGCTTATTGAAAGCATCATCATTACTATAGTATTCTCCAATTACAAGGATCAAGACTTTACAAGCAATCAATTTCATCCGGTAGGCATTAAGGCATTGTTAGGTTTTCATGTTTGAATGTTTATATATTCAATTTGGTGGTACAGAAATCGTGAAATGAAGGAAGACATTGGAGACTAGTTCTGCATTACATTACCCAGTGGAGCATTATGAAATAAGGTTTCACGGATAATTTTTTTTTGTCTAGTATTAACTCACGGTTTATGTTCGGATAAATTGATGTGTTGTGATGTTTATTCAACCTTAATAGTAATTCTTCTAATATGATTTACTAGTAGTCGCTAGTAGATTCTTCTCGTTACCAATTACTCCAAAGCTACGGGCGAAGCGGAGTTTGTTTATGTCACAGAGTGTTTGATTCCAAAAGGTTCCAACAGCTTTGTCACCGTGAGAGAGAAGGTAGTCAATTGATATAGAATTTATTCTAGGCTCATATGGCCCATTTTTACAAGTTGTTTGGACATTTGTTTGTAATATTTGAAATTTGTATATTTCATTTCCTTTTATGTCTCAATGGATAGATATACGGGGAAGTAGTTTGAATCCCATCACAACAAATGTGGCTATAGATCTCAGGGACAACATATTCAAGGTAAAAAATTTGTAAAACCTACTAGCAACCGAATTGTCTTAGACGTACAAATAGTGTTGGAATTATTTGGAATGCTTGCTTTGACATTTTTTTTTATTATAATTACTTCATTCATGAGTAATGCTGATAATTAATTTGTGTTCTTCCTTTTATCTGCTTTGTGCAACATTAGGTTGTTGATACCCCTTTTGATTTTGACAAAGCAGAGTCTCTAAGACCAAAAGGACACTATGTGGTTGTCCTAGTTCAAGTATAGGTTAGACTAAAAAGGTTTATGTGTAATTTCACTTTTTAGCCTAGATGATGGTTCCTCCCCCCTCCATTTTTTTTTATTTCCTTCGCACTTTTCATTCAATCCTTCAATCCAAGTGGTAAGTCATACCGAGAATCAAACTGTTTTCTAATCATATTTTAAGACCCACTATAGACAAATCACCCCATAAGACATAAGGCTAGTGATTCGCTTTAAAGACATAAGGCTTTGGGCTTCATTGTATCATATCTTGTGGACTCAGCTGCAGCCTCCTCATGTGTTGTCATTAAATGGAAGAGTTTCTCTATTATTAACAAAGTTGAGTGTGTCTTTACTCTGTTTTGTTTTTTAACTTGGTTGGATCATTTGAAATTTTAGAGACCGAAATGATCCAAAACTTTTATGTAAACATAAGTGGTTCTAGTTTCTGGACATTGATCCCAGCGAGCAAAATCTATTAGTAAGGCTTTCTAAGAGGCTTTTTTATTTATTCACAAAGAAAGTTTCTATTATTTTAAATTTTTTTTTCTTTCTTAACTTAGACATCTAATGCTGCCTCTTTTCCTTTCAGAAGAGATGTTTAGTATTTTTGAAGGTAGAGTAGTCAATGGGTTTGTTTAGATGTTGTTTTTATTTGAATGGAGTCTAAGTAAATGTTTTAGTTTTCTGAATTTGTTTTCGTAGAAATGAGAGTTCTATGATATCTTATAATTGGGTTTGGAGCATTCATTATAAAATGAGCATTTGAAGGTATGTATCTCTTTTGAAATTTTCTAAATATCGTGTGGCTTATATGGTGGAAATCATTGTCTACGCTGTATACTTTTTTCTTAATAAGGATAATGACATCCTTGCAATACCTCTTATTTTTCTGCTTAATTGATAAAATAATCTAAAAGAGAATAAAAAATAGGTTTATTCTCGAAGGAAGCTAAGAAGATGGGTAAAACATGAAACAGCCATTGGGGCCAAATCTTTTGAATTTGATCGAGAGAAAGGAGTAAGAAGTTGAGGATGTATTTGGAGAGATGCAAGGCGACATTTTATTGAGGACACGGAAAATCAGATTTCTAAGGAAGGATAAATGATAATTTTAATTCAAAATCCGAATTTTACGGGTCTCGGATGACGAAGCGAACCGTCGTTGGAGATAGATGCATGAAATCTAGTACCAGTCGATTTTGTCGAATTAACGAGCGATCGAAATTTGCGTTTTTGGCGGCGGGGAGATCTGGTTTTCCGGAGCGTTTTGGGTGGCCGAGGAGGTGCCACGTGTCGGTACGGATGCGGTCGAGCTTGAGGTCAAGTGGGGCTCACTTGAGCATGGCATCATGCCGTGGGTGATAATCTGGTGGATGGATAAGGATAAAGTGTAATCCATAGTAAATGGAAGCTTGACACTTGGCAAGTGGGAGGACCAATGACCAGCCTTATTGAATCGAGTTTGGGAGGAGGGAAAGAGAGAGAGAGAAGACCAGCGTGGAGAAGCAAGGAAATCCCAGGTGAAGCTCACCAGCCTGCTGGTACACTAAAGTCCAGTTGGCGAACTCCGTGAGGGCAAACCAAAAGTTGCTCCCCACAGCCAGGACGCCCTCATGGGTCTGAGTTTTTTTTTGGGGGAAGTTTCGATATTTCACAGAAAGGTAGGGGTTTCTCTACTTGTTTTTTACTTTTTGGCTAAGAATTTGGCTTTTAATGGATAATAGGTTGTTAAGGCTTGGATGGTCGTGGTTTTGGATTAAAGATTGGGCCAAGTGAAGAAATCCTAGAGTGGTTTTGGGCAGTCCACGGATTGTTTTACGTGATTTGTGTGATGTTGTGTGTATGGTAAATGACATGTTGATTGTGATTTGTGGGTGAACAGGATGGCTTCCTTGGTTGGATGTTAGCCAATGTGAGCTAATCTTATGTATTGCTATGAATAATGACATGTGGATAGTGTATGAATTTTGTTAATATATGCATGAGTGATATAACATGTGTTGAATGTTTTGTGTGCCATTGCATGAGCACTTAGGTGGGGAGTAACCCAAGTAGAAAAATTCCACCTCTGGGCATTGCTCACCTGAGAAGGAATATATTTATTTCGGTGCTAAAGGTGCACTCGAGGATGGGGCCTTGTTGGAGGCAGTGAGGGCGAAGAAATGTTAAGCCCGGCCTTATTATGTATTTTGTAAAATTCTAGGCAAGAGGCCTAGTTTTGGATAATTTGTAATCAAAACAAATTGTAATTAAACTCTTTTTGTATAAAATATGCATTTTTGTTGTATGGACGTGTGGGCCCTATTGGGTCGTTTTACACATGTATGGGTCTCATGACGTGAGACACGTAGATTTCCGCGGGTTGACGGTGGTCAAAGGGCGCGGTTTGGGCGTCACGAGACATCATGGGTGAGTTCGGGTCGAGTCCCTCGACACTTACTTTGGGGATCGGATTGTGACAAGATATCTACTTAATCCAAGGCGGTTTGTGAAATGGGAGGAAGAAGCATAAGCAGAGCAGCGCTCGAGCAATGGTACTTTCTTATCTTGTTTAGTACGCCAGTGTCGGGATGGAAAAGGTTCGGTATATGTATTCCGGAAGGGAAAGGTTTGGTGAGGGGTTGGAAACTTATGGCAGAGAAACTTCGATCTCTCGGAGTGGGTCCTAAGGTACCAGAACGGTAGAGAAACAATGTCAGGAAGGAAATAAAGGCCTCGGAAAAAAGGATGGCAATGGCAACCCCTAAGTCTTTTGCGAACGTAGTGGTTGGAACAGAGTTCGGAATTTCAGAAGATATGGTCAGGGTGAGAGTGGGGAAAGATGAGATCGAGGAGAGATTAGGGCAACTAGATTCATGCTTGGTGGGTTGGTGAGGAGGTGGCACCTCACTGATTCCAGACCTCAAATCCTTGAAGCATAAGGCTTGGTCCTCGTTAGAGGTTAAAGGGTATTTGAATGTGGAGGAGATGAGAAAGGTTTTATGGCTGTTTGGTTTTGAGAGTCCAAATTAATGAAGCGAAAATAATACTTAGGGAGGGTACAAGAAGACTTGGGGGTCTCTCGATATCCCTTAGGAAATGGGGAAAAGATGTCGGATGCAAGGTTGGCAGTGATACATGTAAAACAGTGTGGGTAAGGCTGTTAGAGTTGCCCACTTGCATTTGCAGGTCGTCCGATTTTCGCGTCTTAGGCAATAGATGTGGAGGATTTGTGGTGTGGGATGAAAGCATACGGCGTTTTGCAGCCAGGCCACATTGGTAGGATCCGGGTTAAGTGGGATGGAAGCTAAAACCCGTCGTCTGCGGTAGTGTTCAAAGGAGATAGTAGTTTCGTGATTCAATTATGGTGGGAGTTTCAACCTCAAGTGATGATGGAATCGGAAAGAGGAGATGCTTCCATGGAAGAGGGAGGAGTGAGTACACGCGCAAGAGAGTGCGTGGAGATGTTGGAACAGTGTGTTGAAAATGACTGAAGGGACAGAAGGGGTCAATTCTTGTGAAGAAAGGAAGTCCACTCCCATGGAGTTGTAGATTGAAGAGGCGCAGGCACATCTGGGGCTTAGTTTGTAGTTTCGAGTTTGGGTCCACTATGAGGACGGATCGAAGCGGGCTGGGGAGGAATGCTGGGTCGAGTGAGGGTGGCGGTGCCGATCTCAGTGCAGTTCAAGCCCAAGGGGTGGGCCTCGAAGCAAATGTGATGGAGCCTCCCATCTGCGGGCCCCTGCTGGGGAGACCTTGGCCCGCATGACCTGAGGGGCTGAAATAGCCCGGTAAAGGGGCTTTTGGTGGAGCAGAAAACGGCCCTGAATTCTTACGTTGGGGCTCAGAAGAGCATCTTAAAGGACTTGCTCATTTTAGGAATCTGGGAGGAAGAGGCGAAGAGAGATGACCCGATTGAAGCTCCCTCGCTTATGGATGATGCTCCCGGGTATGTAGAGTTTAACTCTGAAAACTCCCCTTCATCCCTAATCTCTGTTTTTGGTTGGCCCCTCCTTTCGGGGGGTTCTTCAGGCCAGGTGGGTTATCTCGAGTTGAATGAAGTGGTTGACTTAGAACCGCTGAGGATGGTGGCGGCGGATTGTAGTGAATGGGGTTTGGAATCCTCGGGTGCTTTGGTGGCCTTAGAAGAGGGTTTGGTGGGTCTTGGGCCGGTAGCGGAGGGAAGCGGTTATGTGGCTTTAGAAGCTTCGAGGTTGGTGAGAAGTGGGAAAACGGTTGTCGATCAAATTCGAATTCTAGGGTTTTATTGTGGGTTCGAGAGTGAGATTATGGGTTTACTTAGAAAGATGGTGGCAAGGCAGCATCAAGTGGAAAATAAGGGGGCCATTACAATGTCCAGATCTGAACGGGAATTAAAAAAACTGGTGTGCACCATCAATTACGATGAGAAAAATCAAATTAAGGGAGGAGACAGAGAAAGGGGGAATCTAATGCTAAGGTTATAATGAAGGTAAAAATAATGACATGGAATGTTTGTGGGGTGAATGACCCTAATAGAAGGAAGATTATCAAGAACTTTATCAGGTATCAGAGAGTGGATTTGGTTTGTCTTCAAGAGACCAAAATCTAAGAGATGAATGCTGTTGTGGCTCGAAGTTTGGGAGTGGGTGAATGCAGTTGGAGAGCTCACAATGCGAGAGGGTTTGCGGGAGTATTTTTGTTGCGGAATAAAATAATAATGAGTTGAGTAGACTCAGGTGGTCTTTTCACTGGCTACGTGTCACATTTAAAATGGTGGAGGGAGGCTTTCTTTGAACGTTCTCAGGAGTTTATGGTCCAGTTGAGAGGAAGTTTAAGGAAGCTTTTTGGGAGGAGCTGGGTAGCATCAGGGGTTGGTGGGATGGTCCTTGGTGTCTGGAGGGATTTTAATGAGATTCTCTCCCCATCTGAAAGAGCCAGATGAGGTAATTTCTCCCATTCGATGAAACGTTTTGCTGAGATTGTAAATGAGTTGGGCCTCAGAGACCTGCCTTTCCAAAGGGGTCTTTTTACTTGGAGTGGGGGCCGTAATGGTAGGTCCATGTCACGATTGGATAGATTTCTAGTTACTTCTGATTAGGAGAGCCAATTTTGCAATGTAACTCAGAGGAGTCTTCCTAGACCTATTTCTAATCACTTTCCTTTATTGTTGGACAGTGATGGGGTTAGGTCGGGCCCCACCCCTTTTCGTTTTGAGCTCATGTGGTTAAAATTCAGGGGGTTTAGAGAGCTTCTGAAAGGTTGGTGGCAAAATTTGAAGTTTCATGACTCGTTTAGTTACATTATGGCTGCCAAACTGAAAGCTTTAAAGGGTATTTTAAAGTCTTGGAACAAGGAAGTTTTTGTCAAAGTTGAGGTCAAGAAGAAGGAGGCCTTGCATAGGGTCTCATTCTAGGATGACCTGGAAAAGCAAAGGGAGCTAGTTTTAGATGAAAGGGAGGAAAGAATAAAGGTGAGAAGAGTTCAGAGAATTTGGTACATTTTGGAGGAGATTTCACAGGCAATCCAGGGAGTTGTGGCTGAAAGAAGGAGATAGAAATATGGGTTACTTCCACATAACGGCTAATGCTCATAAGAGGAGAAATTGTCTTAGGAAAATCAGTATAAATGGCAAAAGGCTTGAAAAGGAGGCTGAGATTAAGGAAGGGTTGATAGATGCTTTCAAAAACCTTCTTTCAGCCCCTACAGTGTGGCGTCTTTCTTTTCCTGAGCTCTCCTTTAATGAAATTGAGTCGGAGGCTACCTCAAAGTTGGAAGAAGTTTTCTCAGAGGAGGAGATTTGGACGGCTATTTCTGGGCTTAATGGGGACAAAGCTCCTAGGCTAGATGGTTTTCACCTTGCTTTTTGGTCCTTCAACTGGGATTTTGTTAAGCCCTAGGTGTTGGGTTTTTTTTAAGGAATTTCATGAGCAAGGCAGATTTGTTAGAAGTCTTAATGCCACCTTCCTTGTTTTGGTTCCTAAAAAACAGAATGTTGAGGATCTCAAGGACCTAAGACCTATTAGTCTAGTGGGAGGTTTATATAAGATAATGGCAAAAGTGCTAGCTAATAGGTTCAAAAGGGTTTTGGGACAGATCATTTTTACGGTTCAATCGGCCTTTGTTGAGGGCGAGCCAATTTTTGGATCTACGTGTTGATAGCAATGGCTGTGGGTTTATTATTAGAGAAGGAAGGAGAGTGGCGCTAGTGTGCGGATTGGACATGAAAAGCTTTATGATCATATAAGTTAGGAGTTTCTGCTCCAGGTTTTGGAAAGGATGGGTTTTGGTGGCCGTTGGGTGAGCTGGATGAAGTGGTGTGTCTCTACGGTGTTTTTTTCTATCCTAGTCAATGGTTCTCCAGCGGGTTTCTTCCAAAACTCGAGGGGTCTAAGACAGGGAGATCCTCTTTCCCCTTATCTTTTTGTGATAGGTATGGAAGCGTTTAGCCATTTATTAAATCGTGCAGTGGATGGTAATTATCTCTCTGGGAGTAAAATTGCCGAAAGGGGTGGGATAGGAACAATTATCTCTCACTTGCTCTATGCCGATGATACCTTGTTGTTGTTTTATTAAGACCTGACAAAGATCGGTTGAAGTTTACGAGTTGGATCTGATGTGGATTAAGAGCGTTGTCGAGTTTTGAGGATCAACCTAAATAAGAGTGAGATTTTACCTATTGGTTCAGTGGATAATGTGTAGGAGTTAGCGGTTGAACTTGGTTGCGGGATTGGCTCCTTACCCTCTTCATACCTGGGTCTCCCTCTCGGGGCTAAACATAAAGCGGTGGGGGTGTGGGATACCGTGGAAGACAGATTCAGGAAAAGGTTAGCCTCTTGGAAATCACAGTATATTTCCAAGGGAGGCAGGCTCACGTTGATTCAAAGCAAGTTATCGTGCCTCCACATCTATTGTTTATCTTTATTCAGAATGTCGGTTTTGATTTGTACTGAAATTTGGAGAAGATCGAGAGTTTTTTGTGGGTGGGGGTGAGTCTTGAAAAAGCCTCATCTTATAAATTGGAAGGCAGGATTTGTGCGTAGAAAAGAAAGGGGGTCTTGGCTTGCGTAGATTTTCAATTCTCAACAAAGCGTTGCTTTGCAAATGGTGTTGGCGATTCGCTAACGAAAGGGATTCTCTTTGGAGAAAGGTCATTTGCAGCAAGTTTGGTGAAGGCTTTGGGGGTTGGTCTTCTGGCAATATCAGTGCTGGTTTTGGGGTTGGTTTGTGGAAGGAAATCAGAAAAGAATGGCCCCAGCTTATCCAAAATGCCTCTCTTTCCCTTGGTAATGGGAGTAGGATTAGCTTTTGGAAGGATGTTTGTTGTGGCGAGGAGGCGTTGAGTCTTGCGTTTCCTAATTTATTTAGGTGACAGCCCAAAAAAATGTTATGGCGGTGGAAATGTGGGACCGTGACAGTGGGGAAGGGGGTTGGAACCCTATCTTTCTTCGATCTTTTAATGATTGGGAAATGGAGGAGGTGGATAGGCTTTACATGTCTACTTGTAGAAAGCAAATGGACCGCTTCCACTGGAGGATAAAATCCTCTTAAAGAGCTCTAGGAATATAGAGGCATTTTAATGAAAGATCGTATGCAGGGTGTTAGATTGTTCTCCTCAAGTGGTCTTTCTGTCCCGCACAATTTGGAATCCAGTAATCCCACCTAGAATTGGCTTCTTCGCTTGGGAGGCTTCCTGGGGAAAAGTGCTCACACTAGACCAGCTCAAACGTCGTAGGAGAGCTCTTGGCAATCGCTGTTTCCTTTGCAAAGAGAGGATGAGGAGGACATAAACCATATGTTAGTTCACTGCAAAAAGGCAAGAATGCTCTGGGACCTTTTCTTGTCGATAGTTGGAACAAGTTGGGTTTTTCCGGATTCGGTCATTCAAATGCTCCTCTCTTGGCAAGGTGCTCCGGTGGGTAAAAAACGTAAAAACATTTGGCTAGCAACCCCATTATGTTTATTCTGGATTGTGTGGCAGAATAGGAACTTGGTGGTTTTTGAAAATAGGGCTACATCGGATCAGAGGACAAAATTTATCTTTTTTAGCAAGTTATGGTCGTTGGCAAATATTCATAGTGTCGACAACACGAATTCTTTGTTGGATTTTTTGGCTTGGTTGGGGTGTAGGTAGTCTGTTTTTGTTTTGTTTCTCTTCTTTGGGTTGGCTGGCCTTCGGGAGGTGGTTTGTCCTTATGTCTCCTTTGTTCTCCTTTTGGGTTCCTTTTTGTATACTTCCTTTGTATGTATTGGAACCTTTGTTTGGTTTTTTTTTTTCAATATATTTTCTTTTTATCGATAAAAAAAAAAAATGATAAAATATATCTTATGTTATCAATTAAATTTGCAACTTTTGAAACACGGTAAGAGAATTTAAAGGGGTGTAGAGGAGGAGAAGCTACTCCATTGAGAGAGAGTTGGAGAGGGATGATTTTTTGGTCCATTAGTGCAATCTATTGTATGATATGATGTACCACTATGGCCCCGAATAGTAGAATGATGCGTGTTCATTTGCTCACAGCGATGACAATGATACACCTTTGCCGCAAACTACGCACTATCTCAAATGGAGATGGGTATGATAGTGATGGTTTTAATTTTGTACTCCCTTAAGTTTTTTTGTCATTTTCTTCAAATTTTTAGATTTTAAATTCACAACCTTTAGTATAATTGTGGTGGTCAAAGATGTATGTTTCTTGTTTGGGATTGGTTAGTCATTTTGTTATTTTATTGTTTAGTTTTGAAATCATCAATTGGAATTTTAATTTGTTCAATTAAAAGAATAATTTATTTTAACCTGTTTCAACTATACAAAACTTTATCAATAATTTCTTATACTTTTGAGTACTAAAAGCTTTTATCTTTATTGATCTATGTATTTGTGTGCATATGTAGTTAAGGAAAGAACATAGAAAATAAGAAATATGAAGTAAGATCTTCTTTGAACAACACATTAATTTGTGTGTGTATTTAGATTATAACTGATGATGCTTTTTCAACCGGAGCGGGAATTTGGAGCGTGTAGGGTCGGTAGGCCGGACCGGCGGATCGTTGAGAATTTGAGATCTGACGTCTGGATTATGCAGGGCGAAGTGGATCGTTGCCTTTGTTGATCTGCGGGTTCTGGACATTAGCACTCCTCTGCAAAACAAGGAAGGGGTCGGCCCGGGTGTGCCCCGAGTGCCCCTTCCGTGCTAAGTCAGTTTCTTTGAAGAAATTTGTAGAGGCGAATGTGTTGCGCTCTGGTATGCGTCTAAGAATGTGTGTGAGAATGTTGGCGTGCCTTTCCATTGGGGTGACCTTGTATTTATAGTGTATATTATTCGATTTGAGGGTTAGTAAGGATTCTTTCCCATTGGATGGGATATTTATTGCCTTTATCGGATTTTAGAAAGAGATATTGAAGGAATAGTTTATTGAGAATTATCCTCCTTATTTTTAGTGAATCGAAGCTTAGGTTTGCAAGATAATATATTGTTAATTATCTCACCCATATTGGTGAGATTTGATTAGATTTGCGGGATAATATATTATTGAGGCCATCCTGTTCCCTTATTGGTGAGATTTGGTTGGATTTGCGGGATAATATATTATTTGAGAATTATTCTGTTTTCATGTCAGTTATTAAGATTTAGTTAGATTCACGGGATAATAAATTATAGGGGATTATTCTACTTTCCTTATTAGGCGAAACTCGATTATCCATGCATGAGCCCTTTGTTGGGAGTGGGTTGGGCCTTCGCTGGGTTAAGGCTGGGGGCAGGTGCTTCATCTGGTGCGCTTCTTCTTTGGGCTTGGAGAGTGGGCACGAGCCCGTTTTTTCAGCCTGTCAGTTGCACTGGCGCGTAATGCGGCGTGCGTGGGCGTGTATCTCTTCTCGGATTAGGCGTGATATCCGTGGGCGCTCTGTGGCTGCCAGCCTTCCTTTATGATTATGCTTTGTAATATAGCCTCTTTGGGCTCAGGAGGCTCCAGACCTTTTACGGCGGTTATGCTCTAAAAGCTGAGCTATTGGGCTCCACAGGAACATTACGCCTCCCGAGTTGTTTATGCTTTTACGGCTGAGTTATTCGCTCTGGGGTACATTGCGCCTTACGAAGCCGACCTACTTGGCTATGGCCTATTTGAGCGAGCTCCTTAGTTTACGTGGCTGCGTGGCCTATTGACCCGGTGCTAGGCTCTGGGCTATATGCTGAGAGCGGCCCGAGTTCTTGGGCTTCATGAGGTACATTGAGGAAGTGCTCGTCAATTCAATTTCTTGAGGTCTCCGTCGTCCTAATTTTCACGAGTGAGGCGAGTTCCTAGGAGTGCATATTTGTTGAGCGTGCTCGTCGGTCGAAAATTTCTTTGGTCTCCGTCGTCACGATTTTCCGCAATTTGGGCGATTCTAGGTTGCATATTTGTTGAGATTGGTGCTTTCGTCGATTATTGTCGGGCTCAGGTCGTCGACTTCTTGGATCAGGCGATTTCAGTACGCTGGCTGTTGGAATCAGGCTGATCAACGCAAGCTAGTGATTCATAATTGACTTTCACGAGTTGAATGATTCCCAATTGCGTGGCATGTGTAGAATGGTTGAGCTCGTCGTCTGGCTTATTGGGCTCTAGTCGGTGATTGCTGAAAGGTTGAAGCCGTCTTGACACTACGTCTGTTTGTGGTGCGGTCGTCAAGGCGAGTTCTGACTCGAGTCACTAACTTGTGTGTGAGGCCCAGTTTCTGGGTTCATATGGCTTGCTTTTGTCGTCAGTCTGAGGAAGTGTGTTGATGGGAAGAGCTTTTGATGTATCTTGTTGAGTGAGGCTGCGTCCATATGGCTATGAGAAGAAGCTCGTCAATATAAGCGGTAGTAGAGCTCGCCCATGTGAACTATGGGAAAACTCGTCAAAAGTGAGCTATTGGGAAGAGCTCGTCGTGTGGCTTCTTGCGAAACTCGTCGAAATGAAGCGGGAAAAGCTAAGTCAATGTGAAGCTGTTGGGAAAGCTTCGTCCATGGCTTATTGAGTAAACTCGTCGAAAAGTGAAGCTAATGAGGAAAAACTTCGTCCAATGGCTTGGTAGGTAAACTCGTCGATAATGGCTTGTTTGAAGCGGGGAACAATCATATGAAACTAGGAAAAGCTTCGTCAATGCGAAACAGTTAGGCTCTTCGTCATATGGCCCCCTTTAAAGGAAAACTTCGTCAATCTGGCGATAAACGAGCTCGTCCATGTGAAGCTATTTGAAGAGCTCGTCAATGCGAGTGATTAGGCGAGCTTCGTCCATGTGAATGCGGGAAGGCTTCGTCAATCGCGAGCAGTTGGGCTAAGCTACGTCCATGTGAGCTGCTAGGAAGAGCTCGTCGTGCGGCTTGTTGGGCGGGCTACGTCCGTGTGGCTTCTTTGGGAAGGCTACGTCAGGTGAAGCTGGCGGCGGGGGCTCGTCCACGAGTGAGGCTGAGGGAAGAGCTCGTCGAGGTGAATAGTAGAGTAGGCTTGTCCATGTTAGCGAGGGGGAAGAGCTCATCTGCGAGATAAATAGTGGGGTAGAGCTGGAGTCGTGTTGAATTTGGTAGGAAGAATTTCGTCAGTGTGAATGAAGGAGGGGCTTGTCCATACGAGGTTGAGGATGAACCTCGTCAATATGAATTATGCGAAGGAGCGATGCATGCGGGTGCGGCGAAGGGGGCTCTGCCGTCCTTTGTGAGATAGTAGTGGCTCGTCCATCGAGTGGAAGGATGAGCCTCGTCTGATATAAATTATGCGATGGGCAGATGCATGCGGGTCGTGAGAAGGGCTCGTCGGTGAATAGTGGGGGCTCGTCCATCGGGTTGAGGGGATGAGCCTCGTCGATATGGGTGTGCGAAGGGCCAGATGCGTCTAGAGTGCGGTGAGGGGCTCAAGTAAATGAAGTAGGAGGGCAGATACGTTTGAAGTCAGTGAAGGGCTCGTCAGTGTAAATAATGGGGCTTCGTTCATACGAGGTTAAGGGATGAGCTTCGTCGGTATGAATTGTAAGCATAGGCCCATGCATGCGGTGCGTGAAGGGCTGGATCAGCAGGAATAGTAGGGCTCGTCCATCGGGTTGAGGGATGAGCCTCGTCAATATGAATTGTGCGAAGGGCCGTGCAATGCAGGTCTGTGAAGGGCTCGTCACTGGGAATAGTAGGGGCTCGTCCGTCGAGGTTGGGGGTGAGCCTCGTCAATATGAGTGTACGAAGGGCATGGAGTGCATGCGGGTGCGACAAAGGGCTCGATCCTTGTGAATAGTAGTGGCTCGTCCGTCGAGGTGGAAGGACAGGCCTCGTTAATATGAATTATCGATGGGCGAATGCATGCGGGTGCGTGAAGGGCCGTCGATGTGAATAGTAGGGACTCTGTGCTGGATTCATGCGAGGTTGAGGGATGAGGCTGTCGATATAATTATGCGAAGGGCGATGCATGCGGGTGCGGTGAGGGCTCGTAAATGGTAGGAGGGGCAGATGCGTTTGGAAGTCCGGTGAAGGGCTCGTCGATGTAAATAGTAGGGAGCTGCCGTCCGTCGGGTTGAGGATGAGGCCTCGTCGAGTATGAATTGTAAGCATGAGCAGATGCATGCGGGTGCGACGGGCTCGTCCTTTGGGAATAGTAGGGGCTCGTTCATATGAGTTGAGGGATGAGTGTCGTCAATATGAATTGTACGAAGGGCCGGGTCAGATGCGGAGTGCGACAAGGGTGAGTCAAAGTGAATGGTAGGGCTCGTCCATCGAGGAGTTGAGGATGAGCCTCGTCGATATGGTTGTGCGAAGGGCCGTCTGTGCGGGTCACGGGTGGGGGGCTCGTAAATAGTGGGAGGGTAGGTGTTTGAAGTCCCTGAGTGAAGGGCTGATCGTAAATAGTAGGGCTCGTCAATGCGAGTTGAGGGATGAGCCTCGTCGGTATAGTGTAAGAATGAGCGGAGTGCATGCCGGAGTCTGTGAAGGGCTGTCGAGAAGTGGCATTTGGAGGCTCACAGCGTGGCTTGAGGTGGCGTTCAAGCCGAGATGGCGATGTAACTTTGAAATGGTCGTACGAGGCGAGGCGGCTGTGCGATAGAGCTCGTCGGAGTGGTAGGCGATGCAGCTCTGTAGTGGCGATGTAGCTGAAATTTGGGTGCGACTCCACACGAGGGCGGCGTAGCTGTGTGGAGTAGGTGAGCTCGTCGAAGTGAGCGTGCGTGTCTAGTGGCGCGTGAGATGGCGGCCTTGGCTGGCTGGTCGACTCACCGAGGCGGCGTTGCTGTGTGGAGTGGGTGAGACTCGTCAAAGTGAAGCGGCGATGGCTCGTGGCCCAGTGTGATGTAACAGGCGAGCCGACTCCACGAAAGCGGCGTGGCTTGTCGCGAACGGTGGGCTTTCGTCAAGAGTGACGTGGCTCATTTGTTTGGTAGTGCGATGTAACGAGGTGAGCCGACTCACCGACGGCGTGTGCTTTGTGCGAAGTAGGTGAGCTCGTTAGAGTGAGCAACTGGGCTCCTGGCGTAGTGGCACAGTGAGGCGTTCAGTAGGTGGCGATGTAACTGGCCCGGTCGACTCTGACGTGGCACAGTGCGAGTAGAGGGGCTCGTCGAAGTGAGCAACTGGGCTCTTGGCGCTGGGGCCTTGGTGGCGTTCTGGCAGAATGGCGTGGCCAGTGGCGATTGGCCAGTGGCGATGTGGCCCAGTGGATTAATTTGGTGGCGTTGTAGCCGGTGGCGGTGGCCAGAGTGGCGTTGTGGCCAGAGTGGCGATGTGGCGAGTGGCGATGTAGAGTGGCGATTGGCCGTGGCGATGTGGCCAGTGGCGATTGGCGGTGGCGTGGCGGTGGTGTGGCCGAGTGGCGGTGGCCGAGTGGCGGTGTTGGCCCAGGCGTGGCGGTGGTAGTGGCGATTGGCCCGTGGCGTCTCAGCGGAAATCGGAATTGGTGAGTGGCGGGTGGCGTGGTGTTGTAGCCCAAGTGGCGATGGGCCCAGAATGAGCGATGTAAGCCGGCGAGTGGCGTTGTGAGTGGCGATTGAAGCGGTGGCGTTGTATCCCGGGTGGCGATTGGTAAGTGGCGTTGGGCCGTGTGATTCGGCGGGTGGCGATCTTGGTAGTGGCGATGGCCGTGGCGTTATGCTTAAGTGGCGATTGGTAGGAGTGGCGATGTGTAGAGTGCGATGGCCGGCGATCGACTCCTCGGTAGCGTGACTGCACAGGTAAACGAACTTCGTCAGTGGTACTTTGCATTTGGCCATTCGACCGACTTTTTGAAAAGGTGCGAGCATCTTTAATCTTTGATGCGAGAGAATTTGGAAGCGTTTACCACGAATTTCGAAATTAACTTTGGCCTTCTTATAGATGGCGGCTTTATTGCTATGGAGTTTATACTTTGGATGATACGCCTCTTACGGTGCGTAGCGGAAATGCGCGCTCGAGATGAAGCGTCGAGTTTGGTGTCTTCGGCCCAGGGGATCCACTGAAGATTAAGTTCGGTTTGTTGGACTTACGTGTAGGAGTTGTGTTGTCCTTCATGAGGAGGGAAGTTGTGACCTTCACGGGCTCGTCGTGTCTCTGTGGGCGTTGCATCACCGCACGGTAAGTTGCTCCTGGCACTCTATCGGCGTCGGTCGGTGAGGCGGAGCGCCTCCACCTCGTTCGTGTTAGCTTGCATTGTTTCTAATGTGCCGGGTGGTAGGCTGTCTGCGTTGCTTGGTTGGTCCTGCATCCTTGGCGGATTGGCGTTGCTCCTGCTTGTGTTCCTTGTTGATACCATCGATGGCGAGAAATCGATTATATTTGTCTGAGGTATCGTTCCGCAATTCGCCATTGATGCTTTTCATGGGCCCGGGCGGGCGATGTAGGGGTCGGTAGTGGACCGGTTGTTGTGGGCTGGATCTGGCGTCTGGATTGTCTGGGCTGAGGTAGGATCGTTGCACTGTTGATCTGCAGGTTCCGGACGTAGCACTCCTCTGCAAAAACAAGGAAGAAGGGGGTCGGCGAGGGGCTGTGCGTGTAGCTAGATGCCTAAGTCGAGTTTCTTTTCACGAGAGAGAAAGGAACCTTAGAGGCGAATATTTTCCTTGAGTATGCGTCTAAGAATGTGTGTAAGAATGTTGGCGTACCTTTCCTTATTGAGATGGCCTTGTATTTATAGTGTATATTATTCCCAATTTGAGGGTAGTAAGGATTTTCCCATTGGATGGGATATTTATTGCCTTTATCGGATTTTAGAAAGAGATATTGAAGGAATAGTTTATTGAGAATTATCCTCCTTCCTTTTTAGTGAGATCAAGCTTGATTTGCAAGATAATATATTATTGAGAATTATCCTACTTCCCTTATTGGTGAGATTTGATTGGATTTGCAGGATAATATATTATTGAGAATTATCCTGTTTCCCTTATTGGTGAGATTTGGTTGGATTTGCAGGATAATATATTATTGAGAATTATTCTGTTTTCCTTGATGAGATTTAATTAAAGATTTAGTTAGATTCACAGGATAATAAATTATAGGGGATTATTCTACTCCTTATTAGTGAAACTCGATTATCCTGCTTAGGCCTTTAGGTAAGTGGTGGGCCTTCGCTTTGAAATTTGGAAGTGGGGCTTAGGTGCTTCATGCGGTGCGCTTCTTCTTTGGGCTTGGCAGTGGGCTGCTGGCCCGTTTTCAAACCACATCGATTTGCCCCGGCCCTTGTGTACCGGCGTGCGTGGGCGGGGCGTATCATTTCTCGGATTAGGGCGTGTATCACGTGGGCGCTCGTAAGCTACTTGGCCTTCCTTTACTTGAGTTATGCTTTGTAATATGAGTTCTTGGGCTAGGGCTCCAAGACCTTTTACGGCTTGATTTATGCTGGCGAGCTATTGGGTTCTGAGGCATTACGCCTCCCAGGTTGTTTATGCTCTTCGAATTGAGTTATTCGCTCGCAGAACATTTGCGCCTTGACTAGCTACTTGGCTATGGCCTATTTGACCCGAGAGCTCCTTGGTTACGTGGGCTGCGTGGCCTATTCGGTGAGGCTGGTCGATCTGAGGCAGCGTGGCCTGTGTGGAGTAGGTAAGCTCGTCAAAGTGACGGCGTGGCTCGGGCGTGGCGGTGGCGATGTGGCGGTGTCGACTCCACGAGGCGGCGTGGCTTGTGCGGGTAGGTGGGGCTCGTCAAGTGGCGGCGTGGCTCGGGCGGCGGCTAGAGTGGCAATGGCAATTTGGTCGGCTCACGAGGGCGGCGGACATGTGCAGTAGGTGAGCTCGTTAGAGTGGCTTGGGCTCTGGCGTAGTCTTTGAGTGGCGTTCGGTAGTGGCGTGTAACTTTGGTAGTCGACTCTGACGTGGCACATGCAGTGAGGCTCGTCAAAGTGAGCAAGCCCAGGCTCTGGCGGCTGTGGCCATGGTGGCGTTCTGGCCCAGAAGTGGCGATGTGTGGTGGCGATTGGCCAGAGTGGCGATGTGGCCCAGAAGTGGTCGTAGAGGTGGCGTTGGCCAGTGGCGATTGAGCCTAGTGGCGTTGTGTCAGAATGGCGATGTGGCCCAGAGTGGCGATGTAGCCGGTGGCGGTGAGCCTGGTGGTGATGTGAGTGGCGGAGACAATGGTGCGTTGTGGCCCAGTGGCGGTGAGCCAGGAGTGACGATGTGGCCAGGGTGGCGATGTAATAAGTGTGATTGGTGAGTGGCGATTGAAGCCCAGAGTGGCCCCGTTAATAGCCCAGAGTGGCGATGGCCGATGGCGATGGCCAGAGTGGCGTTAATGGCCGGTGGCGATTGGCGAAGTGGCGTTGTATCCAAGTGGCGATTGGTAGAGAGTGGCGTTGGGTAAGTGGGGATGGCCGGTGGCGTCTTGGCCGAGTGGCGATTGTGAGTGGCGTTGGCAGAAGTGGCGATTGGTAGTGTGATTGAGCGAAGGCGATCGACTCCTCGGGTGGCGTGACTTACTGGGTAAACAGCTTCGTCAAAGTGGTGCGCATTTAGCCCGTTCGACCCTTCTCTCTGTTTCTTGTATCGAGGTGCGATTTCCACGTGTCGGCTTCGAATTTGGATTAGTTAGGGTTTTGTCGTAGATCTTATATGCCGGTGATGATGACTTTTCGGTTCTCGTGCTCATTTCTTAGTAAATATCCTCGTAGTTCATCTTGCGTTCCCTTGATCAGAATGGCACAAATTGAGCGTCACGAGTTGAGAAATTAAGCTCGTCCAATGATCGCTAGGGCTTAATTGAGACTAGCTTGTTCGAGAAATTTGGACGATTCTAAATTGTTCGACTTTTTTGGGTGAGGTCGTCGATGCGGATTCTTCGATCTCCATCGGCTGACTTGTATGGCTGAATTGATTCCTTGGGCTGCGTAAATACGGCGTTGAGACGAGCTAGTCCATGTGAGCTGGCGGGAAGAGGAACAAGTCGGTGAAAGCTCTTTGGCGGGGCTCGTCAGTGAGCGGGAAGGCTCGGTCGGAGAGATAGTAGGTAGAGCTTGTCCATGTTGGTGAGGGGAAGAGCTCATTTGGATAAATGGTAGAGTGGGGCTCGTCCGTGTTGGGTGGTGGGAAGGCTCGTCGATGTGAATGAGGAGGAGGGGGCTTATGACGTGGGGTTTGAAAAACGGGCTCGCGGCCCTTTCGCCAAGTCAAGAAAGAAGCGCACGGATGAAGCACCCAGGCCTAGCCCCGGCCCGAGCGAAGGCCCAGGTCCTCGGCCCCAGGTCGGTTATGGATAGTGAGTTTAAATGATAAGGAAAGTAGAATAATCCCACATAATTTATTATCGCAATAAATCTAGCCCAAATCTTTAATTAAATCTCATCAAGGAAAACAGAATAATTCTCAATAATATATTATCTGCAAATCGACCAAATCTCACCAATAAGGGAAACGGGATAATTCTCAATAATATATTATCCACCATGAATCGATCAAATCTCACCCAAGTAAAGGGAAGTAGGATAATTCTCAATAATATATTATCTTGCAAATCAGAAGCAGTCTCACTAAAAAGGAAAGGAGGATAATTCTCAATAAACTATTCCTTCCAATATCTCTTTCTAAATCGGAATAAGTACGATAAATATCGAATCGATAGGAAAGAATTATACTACCCTCAAATTGGGAATAATGTCGCTATAAATATGTGGGGGCACCCAGTAGTGAAAGGGCTTGTGTTGAATGCCAATACTAATTCTCTAAGCATTATCTTTTCTCTCAAGGAAGAATCCCGACTTTGGCGTAGGCGACTACGAGCAGAAGCCCTCGCCGACCCGATTTTTCCTCGGTTTTTGGAAGTACTTCATCGGGGCTGCCAGAGATCAACGATGCGTGATCTACCTCGGCCAGACAATCCAGAGCACCGCATCGGCCGCAAACTCAGCGGGTCGGCCAGCGACCCCCACACGCTCCATTGAGTTCGAGTTAGAAAAAAAAGCATCATCAGCCTTCAATAAATTATTCTCTTGCATGTTTTGTTTGATCTTTATATCATTCAACACCAACAATTGAAAAAAAGTTACAAACTACTTTTCTTCTGTTTCTACATAGTGATTCAAATAGGCGAGGAATATTTCCAAGATTCAAGAGAAGGTTAATTAATTTCCTAGTTTTTTTTTAAATGAGAATTTTTGTTTTAATGATATTATCTATGATAAGTTGTGTGTGGCGTGTTTCTCAACAGTAGTTTTTTCTTTTGCCTCGTCCCTACGGTTTTAACTTGGCTTAATTTAGGACCATTAATTCTAAAAATCCCCCACGAGGATAGGGGCAATTAGGTTATCGTTAATATAATTTCTTGGTTTTATATTGGTTAAACTTGTGAGGGTTTTAAAAATCATCATTCATGAGCATCTCTAGTCGTAGATGATCTTTGTGTATGTTCCTTTTCCCAAGAACATCCATGGGAATGATACAGGTTACAACTGGGGGAGGTATTTTTTCCACTTGGGTAGTAGCAAATGTGGCTACCAAAAAGATGAGAAGTAGTCGTCATTTGATTATGTTTTATTCCATCTGACTCGGGTAAGTTTTATGACAGTTATAAGTTTACACTATATTTTTTTTCTAGATTCTCACTTTAATAAAAAATATTTCATTTTTCATTAGGTGTTAGTAGCACTAGAGACAAGGACAATGACAACATACTACCTTGACCCGATGCTACATCAACCATGTGATGACTTGAAGGATGTTGTTAACATGTAAGTTTATAAATTGCAATACTTGAATGATTGATGATATATACTTTATATTATTAATTGTCTTTGTATAAGGCATTAAGAATCCATCCACCCGACAAGCGAAAACATCGAAGGCCTACATGGGTAAAGGTCATGGTTAGTATAAATTATTTCACTTTGATTGTGATTTATAAATTCCAGTTCATAGTTCTAAAGTACTAAAAATCATACACTTAATTTAAGGATCACAATAACGGGTTACATTTTCATTTATAATGTCCCAGACATCTAGGTAGTATAGAATGTGGATATCATGTAATGAGATTCATGAAAGACATTATAATTGATTCAAGGCATCTCACAACAAAGGTTAATCTATACTTATTAATAAATTTTCAGAATATTCCTATTGTTTCACTATATCCAACAATTAATCAATGGTGTTATGTTACTCATTATTAGTTTAATGGAAAAAGTCTTATAAGCGAAATGGAGATAAATGAAGTACGTGAGAATCGATTAATACTAGTGGTAGTTGATAACTTTGTAGGTATAATGTAATGAATTGCATTATATTTGTAATTTTTTGCTTTGTTGTTAATAACTCATCAAATTAATGTGAAGTTGACAAATAATATTTTGATGCGGCTCACATGATGATTTGAATTTATGCAATTTTTGTGATGTAGTTATTTGGAGCATAATGCATTACTATGATTTTTCTGTCAGTTATATCTAGAATAAATAGTCCTCATAAATTTATGAGACATTTTATCTCGTAATTATTTTTAATTACATTTTGAAATAGAGTTTCTTATTTTCATTCACAAAAAATACATATTATGAATTTTTTTATCATTTTACTTGTAGTGGATGAATTTAAATTCATATAAAAAATATAACTTATTGTTATTTATTTATTTTTTATTTTTTTTGTATTTGTGGAGGATTAGAGATTTTATAAATTTGGTTTTATATTAATTTGACATTACTGGTGTTTGATTGCTTTACTACTCCTTTTATGCAGTTTTGAATGTCCTTTCCCTCATGACAAAAATGAATGTTTAAATAATGATTGGAGTAACTTGTTATGGTACTATCTTTGCCTCTTTTAAATCAATTCCTTGTCTCTTTTGAGTTTATTATCTTATGGTACCTTGAGATAAATTTTATTTTGGAAAAATTTGAAAAATCACATTATGGTAGAATCAGCAATTGGTGTTTTTTGGATTGATACTAAGTGTATGCAAGATATCTCATTTTCATTAAGCATTGGAAACTTTATGTCTTTCGATTGGCGGTTGGTTCTTAAGATTTGTTGTTTACATTCATGTGTTTTATTAGATTATTTTATAAGTGATATATAACCTTGATTTCCTTTATTCTACTAATATTAATCCATTTTTGTATATTTTTATTTGAAATTTCAATTCTATTGAAACCTTATGAACTCAATTGAATTTCACTTTGTTTAGGCTTTAATACTTTACTTATTTCTACTTTGAAAGTTATACTAAATATATGGTTATATATCCTATAATTCTTGTTATTGTGAAGCACTTTGATATTTTTTAGATATTAAGAATGTACATATAATGTTGTGTCAACCTTTTTATTTTATGTCGTTATCTTCATATAGTCGGTTTGTATGCTACAAGTTATCATTGGTAGAGTTATTTTCATGATGTATTGATACAATTTGAGTTCAATGTTCATTTAATACCTTGAAAATTACCACACTAGCATTCGTAGTAATATATCGATGTCTTAGTCTAGTTGGTACTCTACAAATTTTTTTACTTGGTTTTCTATATTTAAAACTTAATTTTCACATTTGAATAGGAACAAATGGGCTTATGTTGTGATTTTGATGGGCTTAGCCTTGTCCCATAGAAAGATTATCCGCTACCAACAAATTAAAGAACATTTTGTACTCTTACCCATAGAATCTATGAAATTTGTTGGGAATATTTGTTGTAATTTTGGATCAATGTATATATCGATAACTTTGTAGCTTTATCTATATAACTTTGATATTTTTTTTTCCTCTATTTTGCTTTCATATTATGTGTACATTTCCAATAAGTATATTGTTATATTAAGATTTATAGCCAATGAAATTAATGAAAATAGGATTTTTAATGTTATAAAAATGATGACACTTGCAATGAGTGTCATGATTCTAAAACAAAAGCGTATAAATCGATGGCGCTCGAATAAGTGTTATGGTAAGTTATTAGATTGAAATATTCTTGCGAAAATGGCTTTAAATTAATGTCATGGTTTTTATTCACAAAGATGACGCTCAAAATAAGCGTCATTGCGTGTAATAATTTTAAAATGATAATTGAGACCATGACGTTTTAGGAAAACGTCAGTGGAACTTGGAAGCGTCATTGTAACTTTAGGGAAGCGTCACATTAAACTTATAATGTAGGTGTCAGCGTATCATTGCGAAGAGTGATCGTCTACTAACTTGTTCTTGCCAAATCAAACTCATATAGAACATGGATTGCTTGTCTCTTCTGCACTATGACTACGTTGGCACGTGGGTCTGATTCCTACCTTCTCCATTATCAACCTGGTTGCTGTAGGGAGGCAGTCCGAGGCGATCCTCCACATGAGGTTCCTAATTTTGAGGGGGACTTTCAACTCCCAGATTCGACTCCAAACACTTGACACATGTGCAGGTAACTCCCCTTGTAGTGCTCTATAGCAGCTCTTAACAGAGAAATTCCCTCTCTTGTCATAAGTCTAGTAAACGGAGTCCTGTTGGAGAGTGGGTAATGGGATTCGTAGGATGAGGTCCCTGTCTCGAGCATTGAATAGACCTGAAATAATGTTGCTATCCCAATTTCTACCGCTTGCCATCATGAGGTCACTGACGTTGGCTTGCTTCCATCCCTCTTGCACAGTTGTGACATATACATTCTCCTCCGATGGTAGCCAAGAAGTGTTCCATATTCTGGTGGATTGTCCATCTCCAATGCGAATGCGACTCCCCACGCGCGCTATATGCTGTGTAGCAAGGATGCTCCGCCAGATGTAGGATGGGTTGGGACCTTGGATAGCTTCCAAGAAGGGGTGTGATTTAAAGTACCTGGATTTGAAGATGCGGGTTACCAGGGAGGATGTGTCCAAGACCAGCCTCCAAGTTGCTTTATTTTCCGAGAAGCATGGCAGTGTTAAAGTCCGTAGTTTCTTGAGCCTTTGTGTACTTGAAACCCACCACAGGCATGTATCAAATTCGTGCCTCAATGTGGCCTTGGAGTTTGAAGTGTGAAAGCAATAATGCCTTCATATGTTGGTTTTATTAGAAATAAACAGCATGTTCGAGTAAATCTTGGCTTTAAGTCGTCAATTCCCCAAATTCAAAATTTAATGCTGAGCAAAAAACTATTTCCTAAATATTATAAATCTCAATTATGCATGTCATATAAAGTTATTCAGGAATATAACAATATTGGGATCTCTCAAATCCAACTTTGTACTAATATAAAAATGGAATGTTATCATCAAAGTGGCTTTGCAATTAACTTTCAAAACTGATATTTTACATGAATATAGACATGAGTTCAACATGATCCAACATAAAGTTATAATCAAATCCTAATGATGGCGAATCCCCGACTGGCAGCCATAATCACGAGGCCCCAAGTCGCGAGAAAATATGTCGGCGAATGGGAGTGAGCTAAAAGCTCGATAAAATACTATCTGAGTTTCATGGATCAAAAAAGTTTTCAATCATATAACAAATAGGAGATGTTTTCATCAAAACTTTTGATTCAAAAATAAGTTTGAACATTAACAAAAATATACTTCAAAACATTCTCATATCCATTTGAATCGGTTCATGCTCGAATGTGATCAGCAAATTCATGCTCAATTTCGATTAAACGCTTTCATCTCAAATTCAAAATCAAATACATTTCAAATATATTTTTGCTAGTCATCAAATATCCAAATGGTGTACGATTATGTGGGACTTTCAAATGAATTAATTTGTATGAGTGTTCGCTTTTAAGGTGGACGGACAGCTTCTTAGTACTAGTAACCTCTAGCAAACCTAAGTGGGGTTTCAAATCAATTACATTCGCGAAAATGTAAAGGTCAACTATTATATCCTAGTTGTGAGTAGAATAGTGTCGACTATTATTCGGATTGACGGGGCCAAACTAACCGAGTCCAAATATTTCATTCCAAAATTTCAAATTACAAACATCCATATCTCCACATTTTCTTTCTTAAACAATCAAATGTAAAATCTGATCATGCAAACTACTTTCTTGATCCATAGATAATTCAAATAAATAAAAGCAAATAAAAGCACGTAAACCAAGATTATATAATTCAGTTAAAACAATTTTTCATCCTCAAATGAAGTAAAAACAAACAATTTTCTTTTTAAAAATTTGCATTAATATTCCTTACACGTAAATACATATAAAAATAATAATTTTTCGAAAAGCTGTATTAGAATCCCTTACACGTACATATATATAAAAATAATTTTGGCATGTCCAAGATCCCTTACCTCAAAGGGCTCAAAGCTTTAGAGCTAATCCGAAAAGAATTTCATCTCAATGAAATATTTCTCCTAAAATAATAAAGGAAGAAACTACCATCATTACTTATTTATTCTTAAAACTTTCCTAATTTGATATTCTTAACAATTATATTATTTTTGTTCACCTCAAGCAATATTGACAATGTTCAAATGATAGCTATTTGAATTAGGTAGTTTTTACAAATTTTATAAAACTCATATTCCTTCGGATCTTATTTTAATAATTTATTTATTTTTATAGTCTTATCAAATATATGTATTTATTTCCTATAATTGCTAAATAATTATTCTAATCATATTCATATCTAATAAAATCTCAATCCTTAAATAAAATATTTACTTACTTAAAATACATGTATCTTTAAATACTTATCAAATACAAATATTTATACGAGTTGACCTTTTCAAATTATTCTATTTGTTTATCATTATTTTCTTTCAAAAATTATCCTTAAATAGTTTCATTCTCATACTCAAAGTAATTTAATACGACACCACCAATTCTTATTTATTTATTTATTTATTTATTTTAAAAAAAACGAGAATGAGAAATCTAAATACGGCTTCTTCGGGAGGTTCATCTAAGTGAAGAAAATTAAGAATCTACATCAAAGAAATCTAGAAAAATAAAATAAGGAAGATCTTACCTAGAAATTTGTTCTTCAAATACTAGATCAGAAGCGTCGTCCTCACGGAATTCTAGTCGGAGAAATTCAAAAAAGAATAGAAATGATTTTCTTTTCTTACTCCAATTTATACCTGAGGTATCTATTAAGAAGTTACCTTTTTACCCCTCTTTCGTTAATTTTTACCTATTATGATTTGTCATTATACCTCTTTCGTGTCATTAAATTAATTGATACCTATTATGATTTGTCATTATACTTTGCTGTCATTATACCTATTTTATTTCCAATTTATACCTCTTTCATGTCATTAAATTAATTGATACCTATTATGATTTGTCATTATGCCATTTCATGTCATTATACCTATTTTATTTCCAATTATACCTCTTTCATGTCATTATTATTTTCCTTAATTTATACCTATACAAATTCACTGTAAATTTATTATTTTATAACTTATACATCACGAATTCATATCGTTATTATTTATAACTTATCGCATACAAATTCTGGGTGTTCACATTTCTCCATACTTTATAAAAGTTTAGTCCTCACAAACTTGGCTTACTGAGTCTTAAAATAATTGGGGATGCTTTTCCTCTCATCTCTTCTTCTTTGATGGCCTCTCGGATACCATGATTACTCGTTGAACTTTTACCAACTTGGCAATGACACTTTGTCGTAGAACCTTATTCATCACATCCATAATTTGAAACGGGCACCTCTTCACATAGGTCGAGTCCTCAAAATCTAAATAGGCTCCAGCTCCACAACATGAGAAGCATCGAAAACATATTTCCTCAAAGTTTGAAACATAAAACACATTATGAATCTTAGACGGTATGGAAGCGAGGCTACTTTATATGATAAGGTACCCTACTCTCTAATATTTCAAACAAACCCCTGATTCAGAGTGAGTTTTCATTTTCTCAGCAGTTACCAGCACCCAAATATCTCAATTTAACTCAATAAAATAATTTTAAGATAACAAAATCCACCAAATTCAAATACCAAATATTGCTTGGGATTATCAACATAACACTTGTGTGTACCTTGATTTCTTCAAATTCTCTTCAATCGATTATCCTTTCAATAATCAATTACACAAGTTCATGTCTAAATTATTTTTTTCTCCAATATAGTCATAACACATAGGGATCATAAACTTCTACCATAAACCTTTAGAAGATATAGTCTCATTGTAACAAAAGCCATTATACAAGAAAATTTAATATAAAGTTAAGACTCATTGATTACTTTCCAGAGTGCAAAACAATATATCTCGACAAATATTTCCAACTTGCGATTACTTTCCTCAATTAGTCATTAGTTTAAGTCACAGCTACTATCAAAACTAACTTAGTACTTTGATTTTTTTTTTTTTTTAACAGTCACAATCTAAAAGTAAAATAAAATTCTTATTACATACCATAGAATCAAATATTTAGCCATTATCAAAATCTCATAATATCAAAGAAGCTGATGCGATAGAAAAATTATTAGACTATCATAAACAAACCATCATAATGAAACATTGTCATCAACTAAGGTTCTTGTGAACCACATCACAAATCCATGGTAATAAGTGTGGCCCCAAAGCCGGAGGTCCGTTGACTACGAATCAACCAGCGAATACTTCGTGAATGTCGGGTGACGACATTTTCCTGAATCGGGCGAGTCTCCTTTGTGCGGGAGCTCTACCCAAATACAAATCTTCGTAAAACACAATCTGACATCAATCACACGATTACAAAGCGGCCTCTTGGGCCCCGAAACCAATACTAATCACTATATCAAAACGAGTTATATCTTACAATATTCCAACTATATCCATAATGCAAGAGTTAATGATTTACTCTTATACAACACATATATTCGATAGAAGCATTCTAATACATGTAAACATCCAATAACCCACATTCAGGAAGCTCTTCTGCGCTCGACCTCTGGGATGGCTAGTCTCCTCGCACGCTCCGGTACTTGTAAAAGGGGGGATCCACATTGGGGTGAGCTAAAGCTGATGGGAGAATCATACTAAAGTGGAGTGCTCACCACCTAAGGAGTGCGGTCACGATATTCCCAGTTAAACACACATTCAAGCAATTGCATGATCTACTTGAATGTCTACATGACCCGACTCGGATCGAGTCCTCGCCGGCTCTCTCACGCTCGCCTAAGCCTTGTAGGGATTATTATTTTATTAGTGGAAGCTGACCCTCAGATGGATATATATCAATTGGGCGCTCAGAGCCCCGATTGATATATATTATTTGTTTATTGAATTTACCCTCGGAATGAATACTCATCAATGAGGCTCAAACTGATTTGATATTTTAAGTTTGTGGACTACCCTCAGATGAAATTAACATTTTAGACTATCCTACGAGGCAGTCTTCTCTAGACTTATACCATGCACTAACTCCTATCTCTGAGATACCCGGTGCATGAAATGCATTATGATGCCATTTGATAATTCATACAACACATGCAAATATATAAACATGAATATGCCGCATAAATCCGTCACACAATCATGTTATGTAATTATACAACTCATATATCACATCAAAATTAGCTCACTTGGGCTAATGATCAAACATCTCCAATGACATACACACACAATTATATTCCACATAATTGTGACCTCGTAATTAATACATAAAACATGCATTAACATTTAAAATCAACCACAGATGGCCTCTGAGCAGACCCAATTCCATGTAATTGTGTCATTGTACTAACACATTAAAATAATGTATTAACTTTGTTAATTCCACACAACTCAAGCCCATTCATTTCATACATTTCAAGCACACACAACACATGGACAGATTCTTATCCATTACAAACCGGTGCATTTTGGAGTCCTAAAACGAAACAAATGGGGCGTCACGGGCAGCCCACCTCTACAGGTTCCTCTTGGTGGAGCGGAGTTTCCCATTCCCATTCCGGTCTCCTAATCACCAAAATAGAATTTATTACACAAATTCTAACCTGACAGCCACAACGGTTTAAGGCATTCCGCAGACGGCCAAACCTCAAAAAATTCTGGTCGATCCAATGTTTTGGAAGCCGATCTCTGACCATTGCCTTTTTCATATCAATACATGTATTTTAAATGAAAATTTCCACACAAACAACCCAAAATTACAGTGGAGTCATGTGGATGGTGGGAAAAATCCCCAATAATTTCTAACAATTCGGTCCATGTTTTGGGATAGATCAAGCAACTCTCGCAACCGAAGCCAAGAAATAGAAGCTTGTCAATACTTAAAAATGAGATAAAACGCAAGTAGGAAAATCCTACCTCTTGGGTTATCAAAGCTCTCCCCAATCCGGAGTCCACGTTATCCCTTGTAGCGTAGAGCAGCCGTATTCTTTCAGGTCGAATCACGTGGCGATCACGTGTATTTCTAGAGAAGTCGAAATTTCTCTACAGAAATGAAAGGAGAAGGCCTGCGTCGAAATTAAAACTCTGTTTTGGTCTTGGGCAAGGTAGGAGATGAGTGACTATTGGCTATTTTGTCCTCTAGTCTTAAAATCAAATTATAATTACCGTTTGTCCTCTTTCTCGGATTTGATATTCGAGGCGCTATTTTGGTACATCGGAATTTCATCGTTTACTCATCTGTAGTACGTGAGTACATCTTATCTGTGCGCTTCGTCGTAGAAAAACGTTTTACGGCACCCGAACCGCGATACCTCGAAAAACGTGTCGACTCCGACTATCTCAGAAAATTATGAAATTTTACGTGCTAACTAGATTTCGCGAGACGATTCCAACGGTGAAATCCGTTTCGTCATCCGAGATCTAGAGAATTAATTACGGATTTTTAACCGTAATTACAATGTTATGTCGAGTACGATTTTGTCCTTATTTAAGTGAAATTTCTCGGGTCTTACATTCTCCTCCTTAAAAGATTTAGTCCCTAAGATTCGGGACTATCATAATCACGCACATGCATATACTAGCGCACTCTATCATGCATGTAAACTAGTCATTTAAACCTTAAGCGACTAAACTTCGTACCTTCATCCCCTAACGAAGGGATAGGTGGCCCACATTATTATCGCGACTTAGCGTTGAGGCTCGCCATTTCCAGCAGTCTTGCCATGGCACTCTCTGCAGTACCTCACGGTCTTGCGTCATAAAACTGCTCACGGCTATCATGATGCACCTTTGGTCCCTCTCGAAGGCCCCATCGAGTGTCAATCTCAATATGTCCCAATCCACCTCGTAAATTTGGATGCGGGTAGACTAGGGTATGGAGGCGTGAACACCTCGTGGACACCTAACATGTTGGACCGTCAAAGCCTAGCAGGTACCACCAGCCGGTGAATATCCTCTCGAGTATCTCGAGCCCGATAAACCTCGGCGATAGCTTCCACGCTTGCAGGCGGTCACTCCTCTCTTAGGCATCGCCTTAGAAAAGCGAGATCACTAACCTCGAACTTTGGGGTCGGCGTCTCACATTAACATAGCTCTTACAGGCTCACAGCAGTGAAGGCTGTTATCGTATCAACTCACACCTTCTCGAGAGGTGTCTCTAATGGTCGAGGACCGAGTGATGGAGCTCTCTCCCACCTCGGTCATAAGCGGTGATCTATGGCCTCCCATCTCATATGTGCCATCATATCTTCCTTGCGATAAGCGTTGTATCGTGGCGAATTCCGCTAAAGAGCAATTGCTCCTCTGCCCTTGACCCGGGACATGCTCGGCGTGTCCTCAACACGGTGTATAATCAGATGCAGCACGTATCCTTTACCTGACCCTCGCTTGGTATTGTAAGCGACCTCTCAAGGTGCAATCAACGTGATCATGGACCGTCGACCTAGTCCATGTCATGAATGACATCCATATACCGAGCTCTTGCCCGGCTCTGACAACACTCAATGCAATTTCTAAGGTATCCAAACCTCGGAGTCACTCGACTCCACATCACTCGACTCGGTCTGCGTGATAATCCTAGCAGTGTGTTTTCATCTCGAGCAACATGAATTCTTACGCACATGAGAGCTGACCCCATTCTCACGAAGTCGGGATATCTCCTAGGGTCTCTTACACCCTATCTGGGATTCTCACCATGAAGCGGAGATCTTGGAGATCTCTCACTCAACAATCCGACCTATCGGGTCAGCTCTCTACACCTAGGGAAGAACATCTATACCTAGCTTCTCTAAAGGCCTTAACCTCTAGCCCGAATCGATGCGGGTGTCGATTATGACCAGCCCGGCTAAGGTCGATTCTTACGACAACCCGATGGTTGTCAACTCATCCATGTCAAGCCTGACAATCCATAACCAATATGTATACCACCACAAGGTCCGCTCTGGCCACCGCTGCGTAACCACGATCTGTCGGCCACGACCCACACTCACGGCCTCCACGGCTGTATACGTGTTGTTGGTAACGTATAGCACCCGGCGAAACTAGTTCCGCGACCCGTACTAGGGTGTGGAGAAACGAGCGTATATTATCATGTTCGGCTAAGCGGGAGCTGGTACGAGTCATGGATCTATCTGCGAAATCCCATCACTCATGCTCGATCCTAATACAGATCCACGAAACTAGTGTGAAGCGAGAAGTCTCGCCTCTTCCCAGAACCAGGGCGATCTTCCTTTATTATAACACGTATCTGAGTGTTTAAGTATCCTCGATCTCTCTCTCACATGGTCGAAATTTGTCCCGGCATGGAGTCCATGTCCCGTGGCGAAGTCTGATCCGATCCGAATGGACAACAGATATGCCGAATCTCCTTTAATATCCGGCCAATCCTAAGAAACTTCATTATCTCGAGGATTGGCATTCGATCTGACTCATGCGCCTCGGCTTGCTCTGGGTCGGCGGCCTCCTAGTGCGACCTGCGTGTCCCCAAAAATCTTCGCCGATGGTAAAACTCGCGATGCGAACTTAAGCGTAGTGACGGTCTCGATGCTTATGGCACAATCCTCAGTGATACTCATGCTCCCACTTTGGTAGGAGTAGATCGAAATGTCATACGAAGACTTCACGATAATGATCTAGATAGTTTGGATACCGCATGCATGAGATTATGAATCTGTGGCGCGTCGTCAATCAAGAGGCATCATAGTAAACTCAAGGGAGTGCCCTTAGCGGCGTCTTATTTGTCTTAGGGATATCTGTCTCCCTAACCCTTAGCTGATGGTAGCTAATGCGAATGCTTATCTTGAGTAGACTCTTGTCTTATATCTCATTGATCAAATAAATCAATCCTCGGTAATGGAGTGCCGATTAGGGATCATAATACTGTTCCCTTGCCGATGGTCGATACCTGATCGAAGGGTCTTGCCTTTCTTCTTCATAAATTGAGGCAAAGAAGCGCCCCATGGTGAAATGCTCGGTCTAATAAACCCTTGTCCATTAGCTCCTGTAGCTAGACTACGAGTTCCACTTAACTCAGCAGGTTGTATCCTATTAGTCATAGAGATGGTGAACATACCCGGTGTAACTCAATCACAAAAGTCTACATCCCCTGTATCTGGGAGGTAGTCCAGATAGCTCATCACGGAAAGCATCCACACATTCGAAAACTACTCGAGGTAGATCTGATCGGTCTCTCGTCCTCTAGATGAGCTCACTAGCCAACCTTCTTGTCCCTAGCACTTGGTGAAGCTATGCTATGCGAGGCGAATATCGTGCTTGCCACCCTTAAATACAACACGAGTACCGTCCTGCGTGTAAGCGGTAACTCTCCTGCGCTCAAAATCGATAACAACCTTGTAAAATGTCAGCCAATCCATCCCAAGGATGACATCGAACTCTGACATGTCCATGATCCTCAGGTCCACTGTGAATAGAGTCCCCGAGATCTATAACTCGTAACCTCGACTTATCATTCTTATTCTCGCCCCAATCCACTGAGGGGAGAACTCACGTCTGTGGCTCCTCTAAGGTCTCTAGAGTCATACCCACATTTCATCACATTTGGGCCTCATTCTCTCTAAGCTAGAGCACTTGGTAGTCTAATCCGAGATTAATCGGAGGTAATCTCCATAGCCTCTAACACTTTCTCGTTCTGCATGAACCAATGATCTACCACCATCGAATCCTTTCCCCACATGCGTGCCGGATGATATGTCATAAACCTTTGGGGGTTACTCACGATCTTCACGTCTACATGCTATCTTAGCCCGATGCTATAGCATTATTTGCCAATACCTCTGACTCGGCAAAGTCCATTGATCGAGCAAGCGTCGTGCACGACCCAGGTGCCAGTGGGCGTTCTCTGCGTCCTCGCCTGCCCCGTAATCACATTGGTCGAATGTGTGCGATTCATGAAAATTTTCATTTCGGTCTAACTAGCAATGCGAGATGCCATTTACTAATAGACTTGACAACCACAGGCCGACCGTTCATTTTCTAAGTGGCGCTAAATTTCTTTTTCGTTCATTCATTTCGATAAGGTTAAACTTTCTTGTTCATTTTCGATGCCCAATCCTAAGGTCGTAACATGCTTAGCATTCTGTTTTTTACTATACGCGTTTCACCATGCATATAATTCCCTACGCAACTCACGCAATTAAATTTCAATTGGTAGTTACTTTGTCTGATATCTCTGAGCATAACCATAGCCTGAGACACTAATCATACATAGCTCGGTGTATACGCAATGAATTTTGCATTTAAATGTTATTTCAACAAAATTTTATTTTCAAAAAATTTTATTTTTGAAATTTTATTTTTGAAAATTTTATCAAATTTTATTTGATTTTATTTCATTTTAAATATTTTAAAAAAAAATTTTCGAAAAATTTCGAGATGAACAGTGTTCATGAGCAGGGTTCGAGCGATGTCAGTGACTTCGAGAAAATGCAGAAGTCAGCAGTCAAATGGGCGAAATTGCGCCGTGCCTGACCAGCGGCGCCAACCAGCGCCCGAGCGTAGCGCCCGCGCTTCTTTGCCCGCGCCTGCTGCCGCGCCACCGCGCCCAGCGCTTCTTTGCTTCGCCGCCTTGCCCGTAGCGCCTGCAGCTCGCCCGCGCTGCGCGCTCCACGCCCGTAGCGTTCTTTGCCGCTTCGCGGCGCCTGCGGCGCCCGGCGTAACTGCCGCCCAGCGCTGCACGCGCTGCGGCCGCTTGCCTACGCGGCGCCTGCGCGCCCGGCGCCCCTGCGCGGCGTACTGCTGCGCCCAGCGCCCAACTCGCCAATCCGCAATCTGATCCACTTTGTATTCGCGATACAATTTTAGCTCTTGTAGCCCTTCATTTGATACCTCCTCTTTGTGTGCGACACGATCGACCATCAAGCCTACTGCAATACAATTTCTGCAATACAACTCCCTTAGGCTGCAATACAATCCGAGCCTCCCTAACTGACCTCCTATTACAATGACACAAACCTTCTGTCTGAAAATTTCTCTTTCTCGCAATACAAATGCGGACGATAGCCACTTCAAAATTTACGCACAGAATTTTTTAGTTTTAATTATAAATGATTTTTTTTTCATTAATTTCGAAATTGGAAAAATCTCTAAAATCACTAAAATGCTTTTTTTCATACTCTTTAATACTCAAATAAATTTATAAAAATTTATTTAACCCGCACTATTAAATTTTACATATAAAACCTTAGAAAATTATTTTCTCATCATAACCAATGATTTATAAAATTTATTTTCTTTTTCGATTTTCAACGAAAAATTTTCTCCACCAAATAAATTTATAAATTTATTTCCTTCCATTTTCTTCCAATTTTACTACTTGTAAAATGCGTAGAAAAATTATTTTCTTCAATTCTCATCAAATAAATTTAGTAAAATTTATTTTTCTTGGCTTTTTAAATTTCTTCTCACTTTCCAACATCCCAAATAAATTTAGAAAAAAATTATTTTATTTAATTTAAATCGGTTTACCTTTGTAAAACCTTAAAAAAATTAAATTTCTTCTCCCTTTAAACCAAATAAATTATGAATTTATTTTGGTTAATTCCTTAGTTCAAGTTTGCAGCGCTGTAAACACTAAAATGTTCGCACGTCGTCGCATCTTTGCATCGACGAGCATATAACTCATGAAATTTCAATCACACGTAACACCTAACAATTCATGTTAGCACAACCCGAGCATGCAAGCACTTCCGCAGTAATCACACAAAACATTTCTTACATATGCGGTAGTGTCTAGTTTTGTCACGTGATTTTCCTAGGTAATCCCATACCCTAAACTCAACATCAAACCGCACCTAGTGGTGATGTCTTCACATTCCATATTTCGCCAAGCCTCCATCTCTAGGCTTCCATATACCTATTCTACATCAACCCGCGGTGGTGATGGATACGGCAGTCGCAGGTATTCGGCATACTGGCTCGATACCAGGTATGGCAGCCCCCGAAACCCGAGATCCGTTGTTCTCGTCGGCCAGCGGAATACTCGTGAATGTCGGGTGACGAGGCATTTTCATGAAAAATGGGGCGGAGTCTCCTTTGTACGGGGCTGCCCAAATACAAAATCTTCATAAAACTGTCCCAACATCCAATCACACGATTACAAAACGGCCTCTTGGGCCCCAGCAAATACTAATCACACTATATCCAGCAGTTATATCTTACAATATTCAGTATATCCATAATGCAAGAGTTGTGAGTTACTCTTATACAACACATATATTAAATGAGAACGTGTGCTAGTAAACATCAGCAGCAAGCCACATTCCGGCTTTCTTCTAGCTCGGCCTCTAGGACCCGAGCCGATGCCATACGCAGCCTTTCCGGTACTTGTAAAAGGGGGATCACGACGGGGTGAGCTAAGCTCGGTAGGAGAATCGCCTAGTGACTCTCACCGCTAAAGTGCGAGTGCAGTGTTGATTTAAACACGCATTCAAAAGCAATTGCATGATCCTACTTGAATGTCTGCATAGTAACTGGATCCGAGTCATATGGCTCTCTCCGCTCTTCAAGCGCTGTATGAGAATTATTATTTTATTAGTGAAACGGCCTCAGGTGAATATATATTAATTGGTATTTCAAACCGATTGATATATATTATTTGTTTGTGGACTACCCTCCGATGAATAAATATCAGCTGAGGCGACTCGACGGTTGATATTTTAAGTTTAATGGACTACCCTCGGAGTAATTATTTTTAGACTATCCTCAAGACAGTCTTCTCTAGACTTATACAGTAACTAATACTATCTCTAGGATCTGCAAGTGCATGAAATGCGATATGATGCATTTCAATAATTCATATAACATGCAAATATAAGCATGGAATATCTTACATAAATCAAATCACCTGTCGTGTTATGTATACAACTCATATATCACATCGAAATTAGCTCTGTGGGCTAATGATCAAACATCTCCAAACATACACACACAAACCATATTCCACATAATTTGTGGCCTCATGATAATACATAAAGCTTATGCATTAACATTTTAAAATCAACACAATGGCCTACAAACACAAATTCCATGCTGGTGTATGCGTTGTCTTAACACGTTAAAATAATGTATTAACTGTTAATTCCACACAACTCAAGCCATTCATTTCCTTACCATTTCAAGCAACACATGGACAATTCTTATCCATTTCACACAAACCGGGGCTGTTTTACGATCCAAAAGCGAACAAATGGGGCGCTCACGGGCAGCCCACACCTCTACACCGGTTCCTCTTGGCATTGGAACCGATTTCCGATCCATTTCGGTCTCCCCCAATCACCAAAATAGAATTTATTACATAAATTAACCACAATGACCCTGTGAGTTCTGGGCATTCGCGAGACGACCAAGCATCAAAAAATCCTAATTCGATCCATTGTTTTGGGACAGATCTAAACTTATTCCATTTTACTTTCTTATATGGCACATTAATCAGTTTCTTTATTTATTAAAAGAAGATCGTTTTTGAATTGAGGTGGGAAAGATCACGTAATTTCTAATTCAGTTTTATTTGGACATTAAATAAATATGAAACAAATGTGAAACATCAGAAGCGTGAGATGGCGTGGAAATGGGAGAGAAAATCTCTTCCATCTTGGACGTGTTTTTATCTAATCCGGGTTCCGTGACGTTGTTTTCACCGTAGCGTTATTCGCTGGTGGAGATCGACGGCGATCAGCGTTGTGTTTTCTTGGGAAAATTTCGGAGACTCTCTACCGAGAATGGATCGCGCATCGAACTAAGAACATCTCGTTTTGGAGATCTTGTTGGTGGAAGATGGACGATATTGGCTGTATCATCTCGTCGCCAAGTCAGTCCGTGATGATGCCGGTTTTGTGTCTTTCTCAGTTGAATATTGACTTGACGTGTTCAATGTTATCTGCTGTGCGTGCATGATGCTGATCTGTCTGTCGTCTTTGATCGCGTGAGCGGTTCTGACAACGGAACGCGATGCAGTACGAAAAGCGTGTCGACTCAGACTATCTTCGAAAATTATGAAATTTTGCGTGCTAGCTGGAATTTCGCGACGATTCAACGGTGAAATCCGTTTCGTCATCGAGATCTGAAATTAATACGGTTTTTAACCGTAATTACAATGTTATGTCAGTACGATTTTGTCCTTATTTCAGAAATTGAAATTTCTCGGGTCTTACAATAAGTTTCCACACTTATTTAGAAATATAAAGTAGTTGTAAAATACTATTAGGTCTTTGATGTAAACCTCCATATACGATCATACTAAACCAAAGTCTTGAATAATGTAATCACCTTCACCGTATATAACCATCAAAATTATGTCTTAAATATTTAAACTTTTTGCATCCTTTTAGGGTAGATCGTAAACTTAATGTAATAAACCTCCTTCAAAAGTTGTCTCTTTATGTCTCCATTATTTAAGACATTAAGTCTAATCCCAAATTTCAAGATCTTATTATCTTATTAATTGTTCTAAAGTTCAACTAGTTTTAAATAATTCCTTATAATGTCTTAATTCTCCAAACAATTTAGTTTACTATAATGCTCAACATAGACTCTAAAATCAAAGGTATAACATAGACTTGTAAACATCTCAAATCATATAATAATCGTTTGCGACAACCTTAAATGACTTCCAAGGAATCAAATTTTTTTTTTTTTCTATTTAAGGCATAATTCACAAGATTCTCATTGTTTTATTAGTACTGAATAATGTCATCATAATCCTTAAGTAATTGTATCAATATCTTCTATTTCTTGCTTAAAAATCATTTTAAGAAAACAAAGACTTCAAACTCTCATAATCTATGAGTAGATCATAATAAAAATGTCTTCATATCTTAGAGATTACAAAAATCATTTTACTTTAACTTCAAATCATAATAAGGTAGTTTCTCTATCTAAAATTTCAAATCTCATAGTGTATATATCATTTTTCATGTTGCATAAGAAACACGACATAAATCTAATAAAAGACATCATTAGCACAAAACAAATCTTTGCGAGCAATAGAATAATCAAAATAAGAGTTGCTACCAATTTGCTCTTCAACTCTATGAAGCTATCATCATAGTTATAAGACCAATCAAACTTAACTTTCTATCGGCCTGAAATATAAGATAATCTTAGAGATCTCTTAATAATTTAACGTAATATCAATAAAAATACAAGAAACTTCAAACTTTAATAACAATATAGTCCTTTCAAATTTCAAATTGTTTTCATCACTCATCACATTGACTTAAAGACTTAACAACATTTCTAAGCAAATAACTGCCTTGCAAGACTTGGATTTATGTTTGAATTTATCCAGTTCCTTCTTCAAACAAGATCTTAAGAACAACAAACAATATTTTCCCAAAACAATCAACAAATAAAGGTAGTAAGCTCCTTAATTCATCCCCTCAAAATCAAACAAAACCTTAATGTTTAAGAATTATTAAGTCAATTCAATATTCTTCTTACCAATCGTCATAAAATAATAACACAAACCACCATAACTTGTCCATAATGACATGTTCTATAAGTGACAAATTCAAATCATACTTCATCTGATAAGTATATTCACTAAACCAACCAAACAATACAAAGGAAAGAGTGTAGTGAACTTTAACTAGTCATCGAGAAATCATTTATCTAACATACCTTTGTAAAATGCTAAGAATACTCGACGGATATGAACTATCAACTAACATGTCACTCAACTATCCCCGTACACAAACTTAAACAAGTTCAGTTAAGAAAATAAATCAAAGCTCTGATTCCACTTGGAATGGAGCTTTTTATATTGATTACCATGAGCACCATTATATCTTCTCTTTTCTTTGTTGTTTCCTATCTTGGTGAGGCTCTTCATTTATCCTTTGTTGTTTCCTCTTACTCTTCCTTTGTCACCACTACAAATAAACACCCAACTTGAGTGTTATCTTATTCTTCAAATAGGAAACTTTAGTCATCCACGAAACTTTAATGCTTTTTCCTCCTGCGTAGCGATCAGTTGTGAGATCAAAAAACGTGATAGTTCGGTAAACTTAGCCTCATGTTTGGCCAGCGTCAAAATCTTTGTTCCAAGCGGACAAACTCTCCACCTTTTTGTAGTCGAACACTATCGGGGAGAGAGTACTTCTTATAAAATGCCTCCTTAAAGTTGTCTCGAACAATAGGCCCTAATCCTCTAAAGCCTCTTAGTCATGAGCCACGATGATCAGCCTCTTTGTCTAACATAAATGTTGCATAAGAGGTTTTTTTTGCTATCAGAGACAATCAATGACAATAAAATTTTTCTATCATCATAATCCAAGCCTCTGCCTCTGTTGGATTTGAGGTATCGGAGGAAAAATAAGGGGACCTCAAGCTTCTTAAATTAGATCAAAGGAGCTACCCTAGATGAGATTGTCCTTGACCATTACTTCCGTGCTTTCAACACTCTCAGCAGTCAATGAGAATCCTGAAATATCTATAAAAGCCCCTTCGGTACTCATAAGGGTAAACCTCAGTGGAGGAGTTATATCATCATTAGCGACTATTTTGGAAGATACCCAAGTCTACTTGGCGGCATGGTGTTCTATAAAGCAAAGGTATAACTAATTTAGTCATTAAGAAGCCAAACAACAAATTAGAATTGCTTAGGAATTAAAGGAATAAGACTAGATGAAGTTGAAACTTAGCTAATGCATCGCTCATCATACCCCAAAGGTAAACTAAGCGAGTTCCCATGAGATCATAACCTATAGCTACGATACCACTCATCCGCCAGGAAACCCACCCACAGGGGCATGATGTCAGTCACACACTAAATGGCTTAAGGTTTGAAGTGTGAAAGCAATGCGCCTCATACTTATTTGGATTTTGTCCAAATACCAAACACATGTTCGGTAATGCATAACTTTCTAAGTGCGTCAATTCCCCAAATTCAAAATTTAATCAGACAAAAAAACTATTTCTAAATATGCAAATCTCAATTATGCATGTCATATAAAGATTTATTCGAGAATATAACAATATTTAGGATCTCTCAAATCTAACTTTGTACTAATATAAAAATGTGAATGTTATCATCAGTGAGCTTTTCTCGATAACTTTCAAAACCCGATATTTACATGAATATGAACTTATGAGTTCAACATGATCCAACATAAAGTTATAATCAAATCCTAATGATGGCCAATCCCAAACTAGCCATCACTAATCGAAAACTAAAAGTACACGAAAATATGTCAGCGAATGGGAGTAGGCTAAAAGCTCAATAAGAAATACCTATCTGATTTCATGGATCAAAAAAGTTTTCCGTCATATAACAAATAGGAGATGTTTCAATCAAAACTTTTGATTCAAAAATAAATTTTGAACATTAACGGAATATCCTTCAAAACATTCTCATATCCATTTCAATCAGTTTCATATCAAATGTGATCCGAACAATTTCATATCAAATTTGGAGTTAAACAGCTCATCAAATTAGTCAATCGCATTTGGAAATATATATTTTTATGATCGTCAAATATCAAATGGTGCTAAGGTTATGTGGGACTTTCAAATGGGTGGCTAGCGCAAATTGTTCCTTTTAGGTGGGCCAGGCCACAGCCTTCTTAATCTTAGTAACTCTGACCAAACCTGAGGCTGGGGTTCAAATAATTACATTTACCAAGAAAATGTAAGGTCAACTATTATATCCGTTGACAAGGGCCGAATAGTGTCAACTATTATTCTGGATTGGCGGCCAAACTAACAGTCAAATATTTCATTCAAAATTTCAAATTACAAACATCTATCATATCTCCACGTTTTCTTTCTTAAGCAATCAGATACCGAAAATCTGTCTGAAAGCTAACAACGTCGTAGATAATTCAAATGATAAAACAAATAAAACTTTTCATAATAAAAATTATATATAATTCGAGTTCATGATTTTCATCCTCCAAATGAAGTAAAAACAAACAATTTTCTTTTTAAAAGAATTTGCATTATATTCATACACATAAATACGTATAAAAATAATAATTTTAAACTTAGTATTAAGAATCCCTTACACGTACATATATATAAAATAATAATTTTTGAGAACATGTTGAATCAGTACCTCTAAAGAAGATGCTCAAAAAAGCTTTGAAAGAGGTAAATCAATTTCATCTATTGATGTTCTCCTAAAATAATAAGGAAAACTCATCATTACTTATTTATTCTTAAAACTTTCCTAATTTGATATTCTTAACAATTATATTATTTTGTTCACCTCAAACATATTGACAATTATTCAAATGATAAATTATTTATTTGAATTAGGTAGTTTTCTAATTTTATAAAACTCATATTCTACTTTAGGATCTTTATTTTAACCATTTATTTATTTTTATGATCTTATCAAATATATGTATTTATTTCCTATATTGCTAAATAATTATTCTAATCATATTCCTTATCTATAAAATCTCAATCCTTAATAAAATATTTACTTGCCAAAATACATGTATCTTTAAAAATACCTTATCAAAATGCAATATTTATCTGAGTTGACCTTTTCAAATTTATTCTATTTGTTTTATCATTATTTTAAAAGTATCCTTGTCGTTTTTGTTCTCCCTTACTCAAAGTAATTTAATACGACACCACCAATTCTTATTTTATTTATTTATTTATTTTTTAAAGAATGAGAATGAAATCTCGTCGACTTAACTAGGGGTTCATCTAGCGAAAGAAAATTAAAGAATCTACATCAAAAATCACAGAAAAATAAAATATAAGGAGAATCTTTATAGAAATTTGTTCTTGACACTGAATCAGAAAGCGTCACGTCTCTTGGAATCTATAAGTTAGAGAGAAATTGAATAAATGATTTTCTTTAACACTCAATTTATACTGAGGTATCTATTAAGTTACCTTTTTACCCCTCTTCGTTAATTTTTCATATTATGATTTAATAAATTATCTCTTCGTGTCGTTAAATTAATTGATACAATATGATTTGTCATTATACTTCTTTCATGTCTTACCTATTTTATTTCAATTTATACCTCTTTCATGTCATTAAATTAGTGATACCTATTATGATTTGTCATTATACCTTTTTCATGTCATTATACCTATTTTATTTCCAATTTATGCCTCTTTCGTAATAAGTATTATTTTCGTACATTATCTTTATCTAATTACTGTCATTGTGTTTTAAGTAGCCTCTCGCTATCTAGTCTGTCATTATTTTCACTCAGCTTTATCTTATCTGAGTCGCGGGTGTGCGCTGTACTTATATTTCTTCGGTACACATAGCTTATCCATGTTCCATTTGATGCCTGGTGACCTCATTTCTTCCTTCCCCAGCCAAAAGGAGTTCATAATTTTCTCTATTTCTAAACATAGTTCCATAGGAAGAAGGAAGACACTCATCACATAGTTTGGGACTGCCTGAGCCACGGTTTTTAACAGTATTTCTTTTCCGGCCCAGGAAAGATTCTTGTTTCTCCATCCTTGTAATTTTTGCCAAACTCAATCTTTCACAAAGTTGAAGACTTCTTTCTTCTTTCTGCCGAATAGTGTTGGGAGGCCCAGATATTTCCCTTGGTTACGGTCAGATTGTACCTGAAATATGATGCTCACCTCGGATTGGAGTTGCTCATTTACGTTGCTGCTGAATATAATGTTAGATTTGCTATAGTTGATGGCCTGACCCGAGGCAGCCTCATATGTGTCTAGCACGCCTTTCACCATGGCGCTTTCAGCCGGCGTCGCAAGGAAAAGAGATATGCATCATCAGCAAAGAAGAGATGGCTTACTGATGGGGCTCGCCTTGCCTCTTAGCACCCATGAATTAACCCGATAGCTTCATTCTTTTGCAAAAGAGCGCTCAAATCCTCTTTGCTGAAAAGGTAGGGAGAGAGTGGGTCTCCTTGGCGTAGTCCACGCTGAGGCTGTATTGGACCTACTTCTTTGCCGTGCATCAAAACACAATGTTTAACGGTAGAAACTTTGGAGTTATTTTGGGAAATCCAGGTAGTATCAAACCCCATAGCCACCAACATAACTTTCAAGTAGGACCATTCGATCCTGTCGTAAGCCTTTGCCATGTCAATTTTCAGCCCTGCTACTCCGTGTTTCCTCCGTCTCTTCTGCTTTAAGCAATGGGTGAACTTGAAAGCGATCATGATATTATCCGCAATGAGTCGACCCGTTATGAAAGCACTTTGTGTCTCATAGATGATATGCGGGAGAATGGGTTTTAGCCTGTTTGCTCATGCTGCTATTCCTTCACGATCATATAAACCACATTTACCACTGTACGATAGATCTCAAATTTGCCATAGTATCCGGGTTATGTTTATTGGATAAGGGCGATTGTAGTGTCAATCAGATTATTCGGCATAATCCCTGTTGAGTGAAGTTTTGACACAAACGGGTGACGTCAGATTTAACTATAGGCCGGAAGCTCTGAAAAAAGGCTGGATGCATTCCATCCAAGCCTGGTGCCTTGTCCGGGTACATGTCTGAAATGGCCGCTTTCATTTCAGAACCTTCAACAGGGGCCATTAGACTCGCATTTTGGGTTGCAGTGATGCGCCTCTGGATGCAATCAAATACTGGAGATCCAATGCAGCTAGAAGCAGTAAAGAGATTGCGGATAATCGGATGCAAGTTTTTGACTCTGGGCTTCTTCATAGTGCCAGAGTACCGTGTCATCCTTTAGTCTTCGGATGTAAGTTCCTTTTTTTTCCTGTTTGAGAGGCAAAGAGTGGAAAAATCTCGTATTACAAATGCATCTCTCAGCCAAAACTGTTTTGCCCTTTGTAGCCAGTAGATCTATTGTTGGTGCAATACACCATATGTTCGCCACAGCTTTGTTGGTCTGACACCCCAACTGAAGGTCCTTCTCTTTCGGAATGCTATCATATTTTCTCTGTGGTTCTGGATTCTTTTCTTAAATTGCTTAGTCATTGAGCCTCCCCATTTTGAGAGCTCTAGCGCACATAACTCCAGTTTTGCCTCAATATCTTGTGAAGGTGACGACATCCAGCACTTTTCAACCACATTCCTGCATTCCCTCTCCTTCAGCCAAAGGTTCTCAAACCTAAACCGTCGGGATTTTAGGATAAAAATTTTCCTCTTCAAGTCAGGGAATAAGGGGAGGTGATCTGATGAAGAATTTATGGAGAACCTATCTCAGCATCCGTGTTATGCCCAAGAGTCGGTTTGCAAACCCGTGCAGCTTTTCTTCGATCCATGCATCTATACTCCGTGCCCTCTCCCACGTAAATTGCCCCCCAAGCAGCCTTAGCTCAAAGAGATCACATTCTGTTACGGCTTTACAAAAACCATTTATAAGCTAGCCAGTTGGTGAGGGCCCACCTTTCTTCTCTGGACCAGGCCAATGAGTCGTTAAAATCCCCATGATGCACCATGGTTGAGATGAGAGCAGCAAGTTGTCACAGCAGTGCCCAAGATTCTCTTCTTCTGTGTCGTTCTGGGTGCCCATAAAAACTAGTGAATCTCCTAGTACCTATCTGATAATGGTAACCTGGATATCGATGAAGTTCCTACCTGAGCCCAGCACTTCTACTGTATCCTTTGTCTTCCAAATCATTGCAAGTCCACTACTATGTCCTTCCCATTCAACTATATGTATTTCATCGTAACCCAGTTGAGTTCTAACCCACTCCAGCCTCTCTTCTTTGGCCAACGTCTCACTTAAGAATATTAGGGAAGGCCTTTTTTCTTGGACCAAGTCCTTGAGCACCCGAATTGCGCGTGGGTTGGCTTTAAACCCGGCAATTCAGACTGAACTCATTTGTCTAGGCGGGTTCGATCTCCAGAACCCGTTGGTGCTCCTTTTTATTTCCAATTCAGGCTATTCATTAGCTGAATGAATATTGGACCATAAGATATCTCCATTTAAGTCCCCATAATCACCGCTTCCCTCATTCATAATTCTTTTCCTTTTCAGTTCAGCCTGCCCACACTACAAGTGGAATCCTTGGCGATCGTGGCTGACTAAAGGTAAATAATGCGGTATAGCTATAATTTGCAAGCAAAATGAACCATGACGGCATTAGTATAGGTACGTCAGACAAACGTTTTAGCCGCGAGAAAATATAATTGGGTGTCTATACGTTATAGTCGGGGTTTCGTTCACGTGACTATGGGGATCTATTCTATAGCGGGGTTTTTCTTGACCGCGGCCATAGGGATGTTCTAGGTGGTATAAAGTCGGGTTTTGATGCAGTGCGGTATAGGATGTTATTAGCTGCTTGTTGGTTCTGGCCGCGTGTAGGGATTAAATGAGCATAATATTTACATCCATTCGGCCTACAGAAAAAAGAAAACATTGGGAAATTCTAAAAGGAAAATGCATGAGAAAATCTGTTGACAAATCATAGACAAAAACTATATTCATAGACAAATCAAAGTTTCCAACAACCAAAATAATCTCATCAATTTTGTTTTTGATCTTATCAGAGACCCAAAAGGTATGAAATAAAACAGATCATGGAATGGAATGCCCCAATACACTGTCAAATGTAACATTGGTCTTTCTTTTATGCTGAAATTACGGAGTTATATCTGCATCACGGTGCCATTTCTACACTTGTCGGTGGCATCCATGCAGGTTCAAGAAGCGTTGAGTGGAAAGGTGCTCATCTCCGGTAAATATCCTTAGTTTTCTAAACAGGTTATATACACCTTTAGCATGTATATCATGAGGGAAATAAGGTGCCAGATCCGATGGCGAGAATAGCCCTCACACAAGAGCATGGCGTCAACAGAATGTGGAAACTCCCTCCAAGAAACCTGGGTTGTTCTTGACATGACGTGCTTGGCATGACCTGGCCAAAAGTACCTCCTCCGCAGCAGCAACGTCTGGGGTACCCTCCTATATTTCCAAAAAATAAATAAATAAATAAGTATGAGCAATATCTCAATTGATACAGGGCTTTTTGAGAACAGCCCAAAAACAAAACCATGATTACTATCAATCATATAAAATTTGGATTCAATATGAATATCATATTTCTTAACAATTATATGATGTTATGCTTTGTTAAAGGTCAGATTCTGATTGTATGCTCGTTCAAATATCTATCATATGTACATTTCATAGCTGAAAACATAAATTCCAGTCATGCTTTTTCATCACATAGAATGAATCATCCCTAAATTTCAGTTTTTTTTTGTCAAGAATCAAGATTAATTACCACCAGCCTGCCATTAGATGATCAGTAGTGTAGACACTTCATGTCTCTTTTAAGAACTCACATTCAGACATCAACTCATCCCACTTGTCTTTGAGAACCGCTTCCACCTATTCACCTATACTGTAAGATAAAAGGTTTCAATTCCATGGACATTACTTAACAACACAACAGATTAACATATTAAGTCAACATTGTAATATAAACTGACAAGCAAACACAATAAATAATCTAAACAAAGTTAAGAAGACATCATTCACATGACAGCAGAACGAAATTGAACACCACGATTGATTAACCCATTAATGATTATGTCTGAAGTGTTGTCAACCATATAGATATTATCAGAGTTCCAAATGATTCTGTCTCTTTGTTGCAAAGGAGTTGACACACAGAATTTATAAAACACCCATTAATGATTTATGAACCCTCCAGTGAAGATTTTATTATAGAACCATTGTCTCTAAGAATGGGCATTAGACGTTTCAATGTGATCATTAATTGTTTCAATTCTTCAATCTATACCCATCTAAACCAATCTTCCCATTCCAAATTCTGTAGATAGCAACCAAGTGTGGGAACTACGCAAGTTTTTGTAAAACCAAAGAACATCCTTATAAAGCACATACAAGAAAGTGACATGCCAAATCCCTATCCTGTCCATATAGCATATTGGAAAATTTTCTTTTATATGTACATAATTTTGTCCCAATTAATACTTGAACCTAGTTCCCTCTCCCTCCCTATGCCCATGGCTAGCTCTTTACCACTTAGCTAGGCCTCATTGGCATAGTAGATTGGAAATTAGAACAGGCTTAGCTACTCAGATGGTTGGCTAAAAATAACTAACTTGTGTCACAATGCAAGATTCAACAGGCAACTACCTCAAACTAATCTCATAGCAAATCAATCAAAAGTTTTATTATTCACATTACACTTGAAATCAAATTAACCTCTAAAGATGTAAGTTAGCCGGTCTCGGAGTAATCAATCCAAAAAACAAACATTCCTAGTGACATTAAGCAGCTTGATGTGCATCTCCAAAAATTTGTTGAACGAAATTAACCCAAGCTCTGCATACAGACGTATCCACCCACGCTCAAAATACCTACTGACATACTCATAGGTCCCCAACTTTCATGTAACACAATCCATAAAAAAATAGCTACATTTACAATTAATACAATCTTTCCCTGATTTTGACTGAGGATTTGTTGCTACAGATCTTGTACAGGTAACCCCACAATTCTGGTCATCAATTTTGCAGGAATTCAGTTACATTTTTCCTATGGGGATATCCCACTTCACTGCATATTTCTTAAGGTTTTTACAAAGTAGGTATATCATGATAAGTGTCATTCTGCTATATCCTGCATATTTCAATTTAGGTAAAACTCTTATGTCAAAGATCTATATTTGCATTGGAGTAGGTTTTCATCATACATGAGGTATGTTAGTTGTAACAGTCCTCGTGGATTTGGCATCAGTCCTCGTGGCCCCAGCTTTCTAAGCTTACTATCTCCATTCTACTAGAAAAAATGAAAAGAAAGAAAGTCAATGGAGATAGTAAGTACATCTCTATTAAAGGTATTCTTCTTCTCGTTTCTTATCATTTCCTTTGGGAGAGATTCAATGTAGTCTTCTGGTATTTCCATTTCTGATAAAATTTGAGCATTTATTGCCATAGCTGCCTTAAGCACTTGGTTCACAGAATCCTTCTGAACCTGTATCCACTTCTACCATTTTAAACCTCTGGTATCATTGGCATTTGCAGACACATAGTAGAACTCCTTTTGGTCTTTGAAGTTGTCTAGGGCGCCCTTTTTTAAAAAAAAACCCATGTTAGTCACATGCAAAATGTCCATACATGGCTCAAATGAATTGAAGTCTTGAAAAAGCTATATCCTTACAATAAGCATTGCATCAAGCTTGCGTAAGGCAGAGATGTTCATTTGAAGATCACGTCGTTGTCGAGTCCCCATTACAAAAACAAATGGGCAAATATAAAAAACAAAAACAAAAACAAAAACAAAAACAAATGCAGTTAGCCAAAACCCAGTTTCATTAAATCAGAGCAACAGAACCGAAATTGCAGGCTGTAAAGTTAGCAGTTGCTTCCCATACCAACAATCCAGAACAGAATTCCAACTCCACAGAAACCAAATCCTCAAATTCCACAGAATTGAAAACCCAAACAAAATTGAACCAAATCCAATTGCCATACAATCTATTGACTAAATAAAATTTTCAACAATCAAAGCAAAACAAATTAGTAAAGTCATTCAATTGATCATCCAAATTCCAGCAGGCTAAGTGAATGGTCTAAGTGAATTCAAAGCTCAACAGTGTCAATCTAACAACCAACTTCAACATTAGCACTTACAGGACCCTTGTGGGTTGAAGATTGAAGGACTGGATTGTGACTAATACCAGCAAAGTTACTTCAGACAAGAGGGAGAAGACAAGAGAAGGGTAAACAGTGACAAAAAAAATTAGCTCCACAACTTAAAATATTTAATGGAAGATAACTTACTGTGATGTGCATCACCCTTGCGCATTTATGTAAAATTTTGCTTACCTGCCTAAGGTGTCAACATGTTTTGTTCTTTAGTTTTTGGGGTTGAGTTCTTGGTTAGGAACATTGAATGTGTTTTTTTCCTTCCATTGCTATCTTTCATTAGATAAGATTGATTTTTAAATTAAATTCCCAACACATAATAAAGATCTCTACTCACAAGCCTCCTAGATTCAAACATTCAAACATCTGTCACTTGTTTCAATTGCCTTACACAGGGTTTAGAAATGCAGTATGCCTTTATTTCTGGAAATTTTAAAGCCTAAAATTGCTGCTTCCTTCTCCAAAATTTTGGAATATTTCTTTTTACCTCTTCAATACTCAAGCTTCTGAGACCATCTTCATTAGGTATTTTTTGCAGGCTGTTGCTCCTACTATGATATATATTTATATATATATGTATGTAGGCACACACCGTTGATTGGCTCTGCCCATTAGTACAATATTTCTTTATTTAATCTATGGTGCTTTTTATCTCTACTTAATGGACCATGTTTCTATGAAATTGTTGGCTGCCCTGTCTTCTCTGGTGCAACTCATTTTTTAACGTTCTTTCTTTTGAGTCCTCCTTTCTCAGGCCTTTATTGTACCAGAACAAATTATAATATTTGATTTCATCTGATTGATTTTCAGCTACAACATATGTAATATCTCTGAGTGTTAATGTTTTAGCTTGTTATCTTGTCTTTGTCTCGCCACCCTCATCAGCATTCTCATCTTGGCTAAACTATAAGAAGCATGTTTGGCAACCAGCATGACAGAGACAGCATACCAAGGCTGACTTACGAAATCATTACTCAACTTTCTATTATCTTTTTGTGAAATCAATATCTGGAATTGCATGCTTGTGCTACAAAATCATTACTTTGCCTGATAATTATCTTTTTTATCAGTTGGATATTTGAACTGCATGCTTATGGAGATGATCATTTCTCAATAGGGAGGGGGATCAGGAAAGTAACTGTTGGTACCCTCTGTAGTATGCTAAATCATGGACTGTTTTCTTCATCTTGCATATATCCATCTCTATTAGTTCTTTTTGCAGTCTCTGATTTCGGGAACCAAAACACATTCTACTTTAGCTTCAACGGTCAATAGCATCAATACTATGCATTATTCTGTTTTGGTGTACTGGGGTTTAACCGTTTAAGCAAATGGGAGGTGAGACCAACTCATTGGGATGGGCAGACTGGTATGCCTAGTTGTCACGGGGGGAGGAAGTGTGGGGGTAATTCTTTTTGCCTAGCTGGAGCCAGAGAGACTGGATCTCTTCTGGAAGATGGTGATGTTTGGATAATTGAAACATCAATGGCATTACCTTGATTTAAGTTGGATGCTACAGAGATAACAAAAGCAGAATTTCATCACCTCTAAAACTTGCAAATCATATCATAAAGTTTACCGATTTCAAACCCAGCTTCAGATATCATTAACACAAACAACATATCATAGAAGCCATTCAAGAAAACAACAATAACACTACCACGTCTGAAACAACTATGCTTTTTGAATAATACTCAATGTCACAGTGGATGCTTAGAAATTATGAGGTTAATAAGTAATATACACATCAGTAACTGCTCACGTACTTCCTTCCAAAACTACTTAGAAATTGCTTAATATACATAAAATAAAATAAGATGGCAATAAATGATTTGGATTCATACTTTGGAACCTCATCTAAATAACGATAGTAGGAAGCAAAATTAAGCAACAGAGAAATCAACAATGCGAACAGAAAAAACACGAGAAGCTTAAAATCCCTGCAAGTATATAATGATTAATTTCCCAATATGCTAAGAGTACCTTAAATTCCCAATGTCGGCAAGTTTGATAGAACAAAAAAAAGATCGGATCAACAATGTTCCGATTTCATACAATCTCATGAATAATGGAATCGGATGAAAGGAAGAGGAAATTACCTAGAATTGGCAGTTCAAGGTTGGAGTTAGTTGTTTCGCAGATTAACCGATGAAGAAACCCTAGTCACGGATCCGCAGATTCTGGGGCTTTGAGGAGATTAGGGACCACAAAGTTGAAATCAATGCAAAAGGAAATTAGGGCGAAGATCCGCAGAATCACTCTTGCACATTTCCAGATCTCAAAAGAGAGTTGCAAGAGAGAAAGAGAGAGCATGAGGGGATACCTTTCCTGCTAGAATACGGAGCCGAATAACACGAGAAAGATATATAGTCAGCTTTCTCAGGAAAATACAGGTTTCTGATAGGAAGAAAGCATTCGCCTACCTAGAAATGATGAATCGCTTCAGCTCGTGAGAGAGAAAGAGAGGGAGAGAGGTAGCTCACTGCACAGAGACTCTGAGAATGACGAAGAAACAAAGAGAGGGAAAAAGGGAGGGAGTGAGTTCTGCCGCGTCATCTTGAAGGATTAATCTGAACCCTTAGATCTAAGTGAATCCCACAAAGTGTGAATCCCACAAATTTGACCGTACAGAAAAATTGCCATGTCAGCTTTAGAAATTGATCTTACAGTTACATACACGTCGGAGCGGAGGGGAAAGGAAAATATAAATTGGAGTCAACAGCCTAAAGAAAGAAAGAAATGTGAGTGGCATTTCTTGACTATACGGGTAAGTATAGTCACGGTCAATTAATTTACCCAGTTAAAAGTCATCCAAAAATTCCATCAGCCGCATTAATTATATAATTGCGTCTATATACATTTTTTAGTCTTGAAATTTTTTGACCCCTGCTAAAAAAATGCTACCATATCCCAATTTTCTTGTAATTGCCATGGTCCATAACCTCACAAGGTTGAGTCCTTGTGGCATTAAAGTCCTCTGTTGACTTTCCTTATCGAGGCCTCCTGCAGTCATGCCATGATGGTTGGGGTGTATCCCACTAATGCCGTGATTCTGATTCAAATCTTCGCCTGGACCTAGAACACCACAGATAAAGCAGAATGTGGTTAGCCTCTTATACTTGAACTCCACCCAAAACCATTCTTCTCCGTCTCCTTCCTTTATGATCATCATTCTGCGTTTTAAGGGCTTTGTGACATCCAGCTCTAGTCGTAGATGAAGGAAAGTTCTCTATATACTGTTGTAGTTGTTTAGGTCTGACTCCACATACACCCCAATGTAGTCGCCTATTATTTTAGCCACATGCTCCAAGAAGAAATCCGCTGGCAGGTTGTAGGCTTGAACCCAATACTTAACTTTGTCTAGATTCACCGTATGTGGGGACTCGTTACTGCTTATTCGACTCAGAACCAGGGGGTTCTGTTCAAAGAACATAGGGCCGTTGTCCAGTGTTCTTTGTAGGTCAAGCTCAAGATAAAACCTAAAGAGGTAACAACCCTCACCTATATCCTTAAATGTAATCCCACAAACTCGTCTCCAGGCTGAGGCGATCATGTTACTCATGTAGATGAATTTGATTTGTTTGTTTGATAGGAATCGGCCCACCAGGCAGAGTTTGAACTCGCTATCGACTACACGTAGTATAATCCCCGCGATTGCCACACCACGTTCTTCCTCCTCTGCAATTGAGAGGCGAGCATAGAGGTCCTCCAGGGGGTCGTTACTAGCCGAACCACTAGTTATGCTATAAAGGACAGCAAGAGACTAGATGTTATGATCAATGACATAATAAAAAAAAATACTAAATAAAGGAAAAACATAAAATTTATGTGGAAACTTTTTGCAGAAAAATCAAAAAGGATTCAGAAAATTTCACTATCAATTTGAGAAAAATACAGCTGATATAGCTTCAGAAACAAAAGTCGCATCGTAGACACTGAGTGGGATATAAGCGCAAAAGCGAATTGATCCTTGTCAACCTTTATTTGTGACGAGAGAAGATTAATGTAGGGTTTTTCCTTTTGCCAGGCAAGAGCGGACTATACCGTAGTCATGGAATAACTTTTATATTTCTTTCGTTATTTAAATAATTAAAATTATTCAAAAATTTATGTTAATAATTTATATTATCGAATTAATTTTATTTTATATTTTAAAATGAGTTTATGTCTTTAATATCTTAACAAAATGAAAAGGATAAAGAAATTATAATAATTTTAAAAAAATTATATTAACAAATAAAATAATAATAAATTTCTTGTTTTTTTTAAGATGATAATGAATTTCATGTTAAAATTATAAAATATTAAAAAAAATCTAATAATGCAATTGAAAGCTTTATTTGTTGAACACGTTATCTCACGTTACTCAAATTAGTTATATAGTTATATACATGGATCAAAATATTGATAAATATATTTTGATTTGACAAAAGTATCAAGAAAGGAAATATAAAAAAAAATATCCAAAATATATTGATGTATATTTAAAAAAAAATATTCATATAATATAAATGGTTCAAAAATCAAAATTCATAAAAATATTTTAAACACTTTAAATTTTGATAAAATTAAGAACAATATACATATAAAAAATATCTTATAAATGTAATTAAGGTAGGTATGATTATGATAAATGTAATTATGATATACGTATCAAATTCTTTCAATATGTTTTTATTTATTTATTTTAAAATTTTAAAAACAGTTTTTTGTTAAAAGTGTTTTATTATATTTTAAATAAAATTTTAATTATTTTGGTGCCATTTCAATAATGTTTTACTCATGAGATCAACTTTGCACTGATATTTCATAATTTATTTAAATAATTAAAATTATTAATTTGTCACCTCTAAGCATGTTTTGGTGTGTGAAAATGTTTGTACCTCAATACATAATTGAACCCCAATTGTTAGCTTCATTGGAGCTCATATATATATATATATGACCTTAACATACTTGAAATACTACCTTAAGAAACTGTAGGTACTATCTTAATATTTATAGGTACTACCATAATTAATAGTACCAATATTCCTTTGCCCTCTTATATACATGACCACTAAGTAGTTCATATTTCATTTTTAGGTAATAAAGGTATCAACTATATTATACCCCACATTAGTGGACCATTGATAGGCTCGCTGTGTGTTATATAAAATGTGTGTGTGCCTATATGGGTAAGTGCACGTGTCGCCTCAAGTAATATAGTGTGAAAAGTAAGAATATCGTTTCCGTGTGGATTAGGTTACTAAGAGCATCTCCAATGGGCTCAACAAATAGCTATTTTTAGCTATTTTGTTGAGCCAAATGAATAGGGCTCAGTGGTCGCTATCATAGCCACTTTACCTCCTCACCTTCTCCCTCAACAAATGTGGCGAGCGTTTTCTCGCTCAGCAGATCTGAGCATCTCAAAATCTTGTAGCGTCTTCTTTAGATCCGGTGGATCAGCGACCTGCGGCCCGGCAAAAACCCGGCATCTCGGCCATCGGCTCACTCTACGATCTCCGCTCTGCTTCTCTTCCAAACCTATTGCCTTTACTCCGGTTCCCTCACTTGATTAGATCCACCATCGCTTCCACATTTCGGCTCAGTTTTCTCGGTTAGTTTTTTTGTAAAATATTTTTTGAATGGATCTCTATTTTTTGCATTTCTTTTAATTTTAGTTTTCATTGTTTGGGTTTGGATTGCTTGTCTTAATTTGTTTCTTGAATTCTTTGTTTGGATTACTTTTATCTTTCTTTGTTTCTTTTTAAAAACCCAAAAAAAATTAATAACATTTTTTTGTGTTCATAGTTTGAGGGGAAAATGATGGGTTCATGAAGCTTACTTGTGCATTGCTTTCTGTTTAGCAGGTTTGGACTAGATTGTGTTGTGGTCTTGTGAATGGAAAATTTGGGTATTTTTAAACCTTGTAAATGCGGGTTTCTTTCTTGTTTTTGTGAGATTTAAAGTGCAGTCGTAATTTTTATTTATTTGCAGAATTTCTCGGTGAAGCTTTTTCTTTTTTTCCTTGTTCTTTACGTATGGGTTTTTTAGGTCTTGGTAGGGTCCACAGTGAGATCACAGCATTCTGTAATTATACCAAGACCCATTTCATCTCAATTGTCTTGGAGATGCTCTAAAGGGTGAAAAAATTTACTTTCCCAAATGATATATTATCCGCTTCTCTTATTTTGGGTCATGATTAACATACTCTATACTAAAAAACAATTAGCGAAATAGGACTAATTGCTTAGGATGTTTCGTTCCTGTTGCCTTCACCAACAAGTGCCAAAAGCAGTTCGGATGCTCTAAAGAGACTTTAGTAGCACCAATTTTTGATTTTCTAACCCCCACCCCCCTTTCTCCTTTTCTTTCTTTATTTCTCTCTCTAAATGGGATAATAATTTTAGAAGCTCTTAAAGCTTCCCAACACATTGCTTTCTTTCAATAAAATCGTAATTTGAATTAGTATGCTTACGTTGCCGGTATTCTCTTTTACGTGATATAAACTAGACTACTAAGCCCCCGATGCGAGGATTCTAGAAAGGTAGATGTAACAATGATGATCACTAGTTTTCTTAACTCTTTGGAGTGTTTGACTCTGGAGGCTGAGCAGAGACACTAAGATGAATGAAGTGTCTATTTCCCCATATTAGTGCCTAGAGGATGAATTTATAGTTATTATATCGTAATTTTTGGTATTTGAATAATTTTGGTAATGCTATTGTTTGTGCATCATATTAAGTTGACCCAGATTATGGGAGAATAATGGTGTTATCTTGAAAAGAAAATGGCAACTAGACCACAGATCTCGCAGGCTATCGAGAAGAGAAAGCAATTATAGAGAGTTGCTCTTGATTAGATTTATTGTGATGTCTAAATTAATTTTGGAGGGTTACGCGCTATCCTTTTACATTTTTTTTTGTTTGATAGATAAATGCATGATTTCTATTAATAAAAAGCGTGTAGGCTGTCTGGCTTACATGGGGTTTGCAAGCGTCACCTTTTGAACAATGGTGGCCTGTCCTTGGAGGTGTGAATAACGGTGGCATCAATGGGTTACCCATTGGTAATACTACAACGTTAGAACTCTATGATTTTCTATTCAGCTAATCAGATAGTAAGTCATATAGCTAAGCATGGAGATTCGTCATGTTGAAATTTCTTCAAGGGTTCTTTAACCTCTTTGAGCCTTACCACAAACAAAAATCTTATAATTTCTATATTCTACTCATTGTTTAAATTTGAGGATTTTTCGTTTTTCCTTTTTGGTTATCATTCTTCAAACTGTCACTTGCTAGTTTTCCTTTCAATAGACCCTTTACTTTTACATTCAATAGACCCTTTTGTACTCTGTTTGATGCCTTTCATTTCCCTTTGCCATGATTTATATGATTTAAGAGGAATAGAGACTCTATTTTTCCTCGGATGAGAAATCAGAAAGCGAATTTTCGGTTTGATTTTTTTAAAAATGTCTATATACGATTCAAACATAAAAATTCGACTTTCTGACCAACATAATTGTGTCTAATTGCTGACAAAATCTCCTACATCCCAACCACCGTGCAATGCTCTACGACCCAATGAAATAGTTTTCAAAATTTGCAAACACACGAAATAGCAGCCACAACTTAAAAAAAAAACGGTGATGAATGATGTCTGTTTTGGAAAATAACATTGGGTGGAAAATAGCAGTGAAACATGTGATCTTCGGCGAAGAATGCTTTCGGTATTGTTAGGAAAATGATTTATTTCTGAATGGCTTCTCGATTTGCTTCACCATGCTGTAATGTATACAATGACAACATTTACCCGGATATGTTTGGAGAAGCAAATAAGCTAAGTTGTTCTCACAGGTTGCATGAATCTTTCAGATATGTTTTTGATGGTGCTATTGTGGGTTCACTTATTTGATCAACTTCTTTGAGCCATACAAGCATAACATAAATGTTTTGAAGCTGCTATAGTTAAGTTATTGCATTGTTTGAAACTAGTATGTCTTTCTTCATCACATATTGAGATCTTACTTTTATGTAGTTAACCTTTATGCACCTTTTTTCATCAACAATGTAGGTTTTTGATGGTGATTACTATGGATATTACTTTACCAATCTATTGAATGAGGGAACAAACGTAGGTGAGTTTAACACTCAATCAGTAGAACAAATAAGTCAGTCTTCACCATTATCACCTCAAATAGAATCAACCACCAAAAAGTTTCGAGGCGGCAACTTTTCAATTGAGAGGACCCAGTTTAATCTGGGTTGGTTGAATATTATTATGGATGCCGTGCATGAGAATGAGCAAAAATCTAAAGGTATTGGCAAAGGGTTTTGGGAGTACTTCAGCAAATACAAACCCGAGTCAGTTATGTCAATCAAGCTTCTTTGATGAATCGTTGGTCTCTGATTCAACTAGCCTGATAAATTTTGTGTTTGTTTTGACGAAGTGAAGGTTGAATCAAAGTGGGTATTGAGAAAAAGACAAGGTATGAGTGTATTTTAATTACAAGTGTGAAAATATTATTATGATACATAATATTATTGTACGGTACTACTTATGATAGGTAACATTATTGTACAATTTTCAGGTCCGTGAAGGAACTTCATAAATCCTCTTTTCCATTTGAACATTGTTGGAATGAGTTACGGTATAACCCAAAATGGATGGAGGATTCTCAGTCCAAGAAACAAAAAACAAAAAGTGGTGCAACTCCTAGCAGCTCTAATCCTTCAACACCAGAATCGGTAAACATAGAAGGCAGCGGTGAGGGCTTAGAGGCCCGATTGGAAGGCTGCGAAAGAGCTGACAAAGAAAGTCAAAAAGCAAACTCTGAAGACAATAAATTATCCTCAACCTATTTCATGAAATTGCTTGAAGAAATGAAGGAGGAGAAAAAGAAGATGGCGGAGAAGAAAGTCACTTACATGGATGGAAAAAATGGTGGTTGTTGAACAAGAAGGTGAGTACATTGAACAGAGAAAGTCATGGCTTCAGGCGATAGAGGAGGAACATAAAATAATGTTGATGAATCACGAGTGTCATGCCTCAGTTAAATTGGTAATATTTTAAAGCTTCTAGGTGGAAATAAATGGCAAAAATGTAGTTTTCTTATTCATCAACTAGCAACTTATGTTATTGATATGATGAATCATGTTGAATATTTGGTTTTATTTTTTTGTTATTTGTTTTATTTATGAGTCTGATATTAGTTGATTTCTTATTGGGTTTATGTTATTGATTTAAAGGGATGACTATGATGCAAACTTGGAATTAAATTACATCAAAGAATTTAATAAAAAGAGAAAAGAAAATTCTGATGCCAAAAAGCAAGCCTAACTTGGAATTAAAGGTCATATGTAGTTCAAATTCTACATTAAGTTTTCATAGGATATTCTTTGCTTTAAAGCATTCCATGCATATTCCACAGTGCTAGACTAAATCGATTTTAGATGTCGAATGAAGTGTCTCATCTCGAATCTGATGTTGGTATGAATAAATTGAAGCGATTCGAACTCAGTTCGATATCAATGTAGGGTAGGAATTCCATCAATGCATCATAACTTAAGAGTCCATTTCATTGTGTCCCTCTCATCCTCGACAATCATATTTATGCAGTATATGCATGCCTTCATAATATTCTTAAGCACTTCAGTTTCCGAAGCGTGCGAGTCCACGAACTATAACCGTCGTGCTTGAAGCACTCAAGCTCCTCTCGGCAGCCAACTACGGTACGACTCTTGAGCTCGTCTGAAATGTATTGTGCTTATTTGCCTCTTGGTTGTAAAATTGTTTGACAACGTGGCCACTTTGGATATACCAACGGCAAGATAATATCCCATAGTATAATCGTTTCCATTGGCGGAGTAATTAACCAAAGGCCCTACCTTCCGATAGAAGTAAAAACGAGAAGCGTTCTTTATTTATATCATTGTGGGATCGGGTAACCCCGAAAAGGCATGCCCAAATCAGCCGTCATATGAAGCCAGCTTCTAAAATAATTGTTGGTTCATGAACATGACCCGGGGTACATACCTTTCCATCTTTGTTGGGCCCGATTCTTCATCTCCAGTACGCGCGATTAATCTACTAGCATCCGGAAACCGTCTCGCGCGTTCTTGTAATCTGCGATATGCAGCGTTTGGTGACTGAGGTACTCATCCGAGAATAAATTGCTACTGGCCGATACAAATCTTTCGCAGACTTTCTATGGCGGTGCTTTCGCGATCCTCACATAATGTCATCAACAACATCTGCAACTCCATAGGCAGAAAGCATTCTTATAGCGGCGATCATCTTTTGAAGGAAACCGAACCCGATGTTTCGCAGCATCATTTTTGGACAAAGTATGGATCATAAACTTCCATGTTGGATAGAATCTGAGCAGTGATCGATTCATTCGAAACCTCCTTGAAATAAATTTAGGGAAGTAGGTAGGCGATTTAGCAAAATAATCGCGATAAAGTCTCTCATGCCCTTCAACTTCGATTGCGAAAAATATGAGAATGACAGCCCAGATAGAACCACGGCGTATTGCGGAGCGATTACCATTATTGAGTTTACTCCGTTCTGTAAGCGGCAACCGCTAACATCTCTAACTCATCATCGAGTGAGAATCACTAAAATAATCTTCCATTTACCATCATAAAGCCACTAACAAAGAAATATAAAGTTCAATACTAGTAAAATAAATTTGAGCTATATGGCCATTGAAGGAGGTCTTATTTATACATTTTAAAAAATATGACCGTTGTAAATATGGCGGATTGTAAATATGACAGTTATAAACTATAGCGTTGTAAATATGGCTAGTTGTAAATATAGTCGTTGTAAATATGACCGTTGAAAAATTTAAGATTAAAAATTTGATGACGTGTACGACACGTCATCATTATGAAACGTACGTGTTATGCGATGTGGCATTTTTAATTATATTATTGAAAGTTAATTAAAGTTAGTTGAAGTAGTAATCTATTTGCTGAGGCGTGGTTGGGTAAATTTTAAAAGTTGCTAGCTAAAATAGTGAATTGAATATTTAAATATATTTTAGTAGCTATTTTGTTGAGGTGTGGTTGGAGATGCTCTAGTGCTCCAGTAGAATAGTCCTAGTTTTATTTGGATAAACAAAAAGGTGAAGTTGAAATGGAAAACAAACTAAACCAAAGAAATCCTAAACTAAAATATCTAACATGCAAAGAGAAAATGTTATTACAAGAAAGCCTAGGGTTTTTATTTTATCTAACAAATTCCCATTGTGAGATTTAAAATGGTCATAATGATACCTAAATTATATATTAATGACGGATTTCACCTAAGCACATGATATTATTTCTCAAGCAATAACAATCTACCATCGAAAAAGGTTATACTATATCTCTACCTCAAACCATTGGAACCAAGGATGCATTAAGTTATTGAAATCCAACAAACCACATGTAACCTATAAATATCTCTATTCTATATGGTACTAGTATGACATTCCATTCATGGTCCTAACCTAATTATTGTTTTTACCCTCGAGTGGAGTGCAAATCATGTTAATGGTGATCAATCATCAACAAGCATGAGAAATTGAATAGAACATTCAATATATAAGAAAATCCAAACATCAAAGATTACAGATCCAAACTAAACACCATGGTTCATTGTTTTAAGAAACCATCAATCCTAGAAAATGGGAATTAGCTCATGTGGAGAAGAAATACAATTGACCGCTACCTACTAGCCGGAAGGCGTCTGACCACTTCATAGAAATCTCCAGCCGTTACCTCTAACGACTATAAATTCCTGTGAAGCGAAGCCGTATTACTTGCTGAAAACTCATATAAATTTTTTCCCTTTTTCCAACTTATGATTTTGTAAAATCAGCGCATATGTTGCATAAGGGCAATATTCAAATCCACATATACACAATTTACATTTTCCATAATATAGCGGCAATGATGTTCTTTCAAAAGAGCCTCAGGCTCGACACATTTTCACAAAACTACACTATGTAAATACATATGCTTCATTATACAAATTCAAAGTATTTCCTCAACATCGACACATGGAATGTGTCATGAATCCTTGATAACTCTAGGGGTAACTTCAACTTGTAAGCTACTTGGCCCACCTTGCTCACAATCTCATAGGGTCTATGTATACCGGTGCAAAGCTTGCCTCGCCCAAATCTCAAAACACTTCAGGGAAATCTTCCAAAGACCTAGTCACCTATCTCGAATTGCAAGCCTCACGGCGGTTGTCAGCATAACACTAATGCATCTCTTGCTATCTTCAGGGTTATCACGAGCAACTTTCACTTTTAAAAGTGACCTTCGCTAATTCAGGGCCTACTGGTGCTTCTCTCGCCCAACCTCATCCCAACACGGAGTCCTACATTTCCTATCTGTTTTCAATGGGTAATCTATCTTGGCCTAGCTATTGTTGTGGCCGAACTCATCGGTGGCAAATGGTATTCGACTTCCTTGAATTCATTCACAGCCAAAGGCTCTCGGCCCATATCCTCACAGCGTTTGAATAGTCCTCTATGGTAGCCATCAGATCTAAGGATGAAATGTCTTGAAATGTGGCGATACTAAAGTGTTTGCAAACTAGGCCAAAACCTAGATGTGAACACAAGGGTCTCAATGCGAAACCTCGAGAAGTGAACCCCATGAAGTCTACGCTGTGTTCATCCACGTCTGGCCCGGAGCGACTTTTCGAAAGATCACCGACGATGGCGAGAAGAATGGGCAAACTTAGTCAATCGATCAACTATCACCCATATAGCATCATCTTTGCCTCCCGAGTCGTGGAAGACGCATTGCAAAATCCGCAAGTGATCTTCTCCCATTTCCATACTAGAATGAGATGCTTCAGCTATCTTTCGCGGGCTTACGATGTGCACTTCCACTGGCGGCGGGTTAGGCACGGAGATGGCTGGCGTCTCTTTCTTCATCCCATTCCACCGGTAATGTTGCTGAAGTCACATTGCATCTTGTACTACAGATGCATAGCATCTGTAGAATGAATGTGCTTCTTCCATATGTCTCTCGTCGCCTCGCGTACTTTGGCACATTCTCTGGCCTTTCAGCATCATGCAGGTATCTCTAATTTGAAACTCTACTTTCTTTCCCTTTCTATCTCTTCCTTAAGCTTAATCATACATGGATCTTGCGGCGCCTGCACTAGAATCGATCCACTAGGAGGGATCTAACATGAAATGTGGCTAACAAGGCTCTGATCCTCGGCCTCCCGATATCACCCTAGCTCTAGATCCTGCAGCAGTGGAAGATAACTTTGATCTCATGTGAGACAAAAGGAGCTCTCGGCCGCCTACTCAAGGCATCCGCTACGACATTAGCTTTTCTGAATGGTACTCAATAGTACAGTCGTAGTCCTTAATCAACTCAAGCCATCTTCTTTGCCTCAGGTTTAACTCTTTCTGGGTGAAAATATATTGAAGACTCTTATGATCTGTAAAGATCCTGCAAGGAACACCATATAAGTAATGTCTCCATATTTTCAGGGCAAACACTACTGCTACAAGCTCTAAGTCGTGTGTAGGGTAATTCTCCTCATGCTTCTTTAGTTGTCTAGAGGCATATGCAATCCTTACTATCATTCTGCGTCAAAACCTGACAGAGGCCTTTCAGAAGCATCAACGCCTGAGCCCATCTCTCCCATTAGGCGAAGTTAGAACTAGAGGTGAAGTCAATCATCCTCAACTCCTCAAGAAATAATGTGGGCATCCACCTAATCATGCCGGCATCTTTCCTTGTCGGCAATTGATGGGGCTGCTTATCCCAGGAGAACCCCTCAGCAGGCTACAGCAATACCGCACTGTCCCGAGAGCTTGACCTCACGACACATTCTTTGGTGGTTTCCAATTTACCACAACTTCTATTTTAAGGGATCCACTCACCCTGTTTTGAGATCACTGACCTAGGAATGCCACCACATCAGCGAAAGCGACACTTGCTCAGCGGCATACAATTGTCGCTCCCTTACGATGCAACGACACAATCCTCAGTGCTCTGAATGTTCCTCACAGAACTACTGAATACTGCTTAGGATATCATCGATAAAAACTATGATGAACCTATCCAAATACGACTGGAATACCCGGTTCATCAAATCCATAAAAGATGTCGGAGCATTAATAAAGCCAAATGGCATCACCAGAAACTCATAATGCTCGTAGCGTGTCCCCAAGGCGATCTTGGTACATCACTCTCACGCACCCTCAGCGTGTCACGACCGCAAATTATCTTGGAATATGCTGAGACCCTTGGAGTTGATGAAATAACTCATCGATCTAAGTGAATGCGGTGCGGATGGTAACTTCTATTCAATTGCTGTAATCTATACATGCCGCAAAACTCCCATCTTTCTTTTCACAAAAGAAGCTGGAGCTCCCCATGGGGATATGCTTGATCGAATGAATCCCTTACTTAACAATTCTTCCAAGCGAGCCTTAAGCTCCACTCAACTGCGGGAGCCATCTATGGGAGGAATGAAATGGGCTTAGTCACGGGATCGAATCAATGGTGAACTCGCTCTCTTCTGGAGTAATCTGTAATATCATCTGGGAACATGCGGGAACTCTCTGGCTGTATGGAATCTCATCCGCCCAGCTAGTCCCTCCTTCCTGTCTCCACCATAAGCTAGATAACCACGGCGGCCCTTACGACAATTTCTCTTGTACCATCAGTGAGATCATATTGAAAGATAGCTCATTCCCTGAACTTTACCTCAGGATTTTAAATAGCATCTTGACTTTGCTTCCTTTTTTTATAACAATACAATGTGGCCTCATGGAGAGACATCAACATCTGAGAACCACGTCAAAGTCCTCATATCTAAAAACTACTGAATCGGATTTAGAACTCTTGTCCCCAGTAAGAACTATTTATCTCTAATTACTACATGCGAGAATAACGGATCTCGGTGAGAAGGGAAACTCTCCATCACGACCTCTAATCATTTGGGTCTCGTGCAGGCGATCCCAGAAAGGCAGATGCAAATGAATCTTGCGTGGCTTCTGAATGTCATAATGTATATGCATCTGTGGTCGAGGATAGAAATAATACAGGTGACCCGTGGAGCTGCATGCATCTTCTTGGTCACGGCATAAACTACGGCTGATGCGGGCTAATGCGTATCCTTGGGGGCGTGCCTCGCTGCCATGACGCCTCTACTGCCGGTTGTGCTATCCCTGCGCAGAAACCTACTGCCGAAGACAGGGTGCTCGTCTACGGTCGTTTGGGGTACAGGCGGCTGCGTGGCTGCCACGATCGGCCCGAGGGGCACTCCTTAATGAAATGGCGCTGCTTAGCCTGATAGAGCTACCTTGTACTATATCTCTTACACTCCCATGGTGTTGCCTCGAGCATATGTGACGAGAGGAATACTACGGGTGCCCGCGCTAGCGATTAGGGGGCCTCTCGATCCACGGCCAGAATAGCTCCCAGGCACACCTGCGGCCTCTGTAACCTTTACCCTTGCTTTTCTTTCTATTGTACGGACCAGAGATTTGTTGGGAAGTTCACGATCGCTCCTCTTGCTCCTGCCTACTGCGATACATAAATTTGTAATACTTTGCTCGACTCTGAGGCATTTCGACTAAGTCCACAAATCTATTGGGAACCATGATAAATGCACTATGATCGGTCTTTGTAAATCTGCCAAAAAACCTTTTGCGCCCGAGTTTCACTCGGCTGAATATATGGAACCAATCTAACTGGATTAAGGAGCGCTTCCGTGATACGATCTTGACATGTTCTTTTGTTCTAACTTTGAAGAACTCCTCGTCTTTGAATCCCTTGTGATACGAGGAAAGAATGCGTCGGTGAACTCTTGCTGAAGTGGTCATATTTGTTCCATCGGGATACTCCTCTCCAGGCATCCTGATCATAGCCTTGTCTTATCGAAGCGGAAAACAAAGACTCTGCGCTCATCGTGCGACCTTAACTCAGTAAACCTTGTTTACTCGGTCTAGCCGTAACAGTACCTTCACAGATATGCCTTAAGATCATATGGCTTGGCGCGGCCTACGTACTCTACCATCGACCTCCCGGGTTCTTTAGAACCTCTCTGGGGTAAGCGGTCTTGGACTGCGGCTATTGACAGTCGCTATGGCCCTTATATGAGCAGTCATGCCACACCTTTCTGCGAAGTAAACAATCCACGACACTTGAGCTCCCTCCGGTGGCGGATGGTCCCGTCGACACATTCTTTGGAGGTTGATTCATAAAAGCGGTAGTGGAACCCGACTTCGTGCTAAATCTCTGAATCTTTGCGGGATGCTGAAACCGTGGAATGACTCTCTTTGGGCGACCTACAAATTCTCTTCGACTTATAGTCTTTGTATTTTCTTCAGTGTTTAATACTGAATCACTTGATATGTATGTACTTTGATTAATGCATGGTTGCCCGAGTAGTGTAAATTGTGTATGAAAGCTACCGAAGACTTACTAACCTGGGTTTCCTAAGACTCGGCTGCATTACCAACTTGTGTTAAGGATCATTTCTCCTGAGCCTTGGGTTGCCTGACTTATGCTCTGATACCATTTTTCTTCATACAACTTCTCTATTCCTTAATACCTCAAAAACCACATGGAATCTAACTCAAAACAACTTCACAACACTTAGAATTGGTGGTTTGGAACCTCATATAACCAAGCCCTAGGTGAAAATCTTGGAAATTCAGCTTGAGGTCCACAGTTCTAAAATCCTTTTATAAATAGGAGGATTCCATGTTTAATTTTCACCAACTAGGGTTTCTACAAAACCCCGAATTCTAGGGTTGGGTGATCCTACTCCACGAAACCTTAGAAAAGAAAGGCCAATCTCAAACGAAACCTTAGAATCAAGAAATACACACATGATTTCAAGATGAAAACATAACATAGTTTGGTCTTCTAGAGCCTTCTTATCTTCCTTACTTCTTCTTGAACATGGAGCCCCAGTGAAAGGAGAGCAGATAGAGACTTTGTTTGTCTCATCTCATTTATAATTAATCATATTTCCCTTAATTGCAAAGGTCCTCCATCTCTCAAACAATTGTACTTCAACTTTTGTTATTTCTATTATGACTGCTATATTATTTGATTATGGTTTTCATATCCCATTTGATCAATTACGATTTTACCCTTGTTCTATTACAACATTCAGGGTTCCATAATTTTATGATTTCTCCATTTCATCTTGAACAACAACTCCCAAAAAAATATTACAATGAAACTTGGTGCTCATATGTGCCCCTACGATTACTCATACTGTACACCTTCTCAGGACGGGGCGTTACAACAACCATAATAGATGAGGAAGTAGGAAAAGAGAATAAGAATAAACTAGATTTGGATTGAAGCCCTTTTTTTCTTCCAATCTTCCTCTCCTTCTTCTTGAATCTTCTTCCACTAAGAGATTTTCCCTAAGTGTTTCCAGAACAGGGAACCTCCTTTGTGCGGGCACCCTTTTCTTTTTAAAAGCCCTCATTTCCTTATCTCCCATAGAATTCGCCAAACGAGAAGGAGATGAGCTTTGGCAAAACATGGGCCCCGACATCCAAGCTGCAGCGTGGAAAATTTGCGTTGTGACGTGGAGAAAATGAGGAGCTACTGGAACTATCCAAGCCAACTCAAGCCGTAGCGTGAGTAACGCTTAATCCGGAAAATTTCGTCCTTTCACTTATCATTCACTTCTCGATGTTGTATCTTGCTCATCTGGATTCCGAATCGCACAATCTTGGTGTCTACGGAAAACCCTTGAAGTCTAGAATGTGCTCATATCAATGAAGGAGCCATGGAAGGACATCACGCAAACGAAGGGATCACTTTTTTGTTGCGGCTGCATGATGACTTTGTCGCTTTTTCTTCGATTTCGCTCATTTTCGCTCAATGGTTTGGACTAATCACAAAATTGAGAAAAGAGGGCATTATGAAACTTATTTCTCTCATAAAAATGCCTAAGCAAAACATGGGGATAAAATGTGTATTTAAGATACCCATCAACCATATTAAGTACATAGGAAAAATTTTCGGGATTCATTTGAGCTTAAGTACTATCTTAACATACTTGAGGTACTGCCTTAATAAACTATAGATACTACATTGACAGTCCTAGGTACTATCATAATTTATAATTCCAATTATCATATGTCCCTTTTATAGATTGAATACTTATATGTAAGTAAAATTATCATTTTATTTGTTAATATTATTTTAAAAAATTATTACTCTTCACATTGTATTTAATTTTTATATTATCCTTTTAATTTTAGATATTTTATTTTAAAATATTAAGACAAAAATTTTATTTCAAAATATGAAATAAAATTCATTTTGATAAAATAAAATATTAACATAATTTTTAATAATTTTAATTATTTAAAATTAAAGGAACTATCAAAAGGTTATCCATGAGTAGTAAAATTTTAGAAATGAAATATTAAAAATTAATAAGTAAAAATATATTAAAAGAATTTGAGATATTTTTTAGAAATATTTATAGTTATCATTCCTAGCTTAATTTTATTTATAAAATAATTTTATATGTATTTTTTGTTAATTTTATCAAATTTTAAGTATTTAAAATATTTTTTTTGCCATAGAGGCCTAGCTTAAGTGATTAAGGGTGAGGGTGGTTTTGTTAAAAGAAAAAAGGGTTAGAGTAGACATAGCGAGGGGAAGGGACATAGTTCCAATCCGAGTAGGGATAAAATTATTGTACTTTTCAAATAAAAAATATTTATAATATTTTTATGAATTTTGATTTTTTGAACAATTTATTTTATGGATATTTTTATTAAAATATCTACCTGAGATAATCCGATATTTTTTTTTTATATTTTTGTGTTTTATATTTATGTGAAATCAAAATATCGATATATTTGGCCATATTTTGATTATTGTTTATAACTAATTTGACTCATGTGAGATATCCACATGTAAAGCTTCAATGTTTTTAATGTTTTATAATTTAACATGAACTTTATTATAATTTTATTTTTAATATTATTTACAGAGAGTATTATAATTCATATGTTTTATTTAATTTTATATTTATTCTTTCAATTTTGTTTAGTTTTGAATATTTTATTTTAAAATATTATAGACATAAATTTTAGTTTAAAATAAGAATTAAATAATTTAAAATAATATAAATTATAATTTTAAAATAATTTAATTATTCAAATAAATAAAAGTAAATATAAAAAGGTTATTCCATGACTAATAAGAATTTTAGACACTAATAAACCCTACCTCAATTGGTTTAAAGCACGCTATGCAGATATAGAGAGGGAGGGACATGTTAGAAACTTCTTGAAAACATATTACTATATTATTATAATTCCAAGTGAGTAGTTAAAAAAAAAAAGATAAACATCAAATATTAAAAATAATTAATATTTTTTTTTAAAGGTTATGAGACACTTTTTAACAAAAACAATTTTCGAAATTTTAAAATAAATAAAATTTAGAAGATAAAAAATCTCTTGGGGATGCGCTCCTCTTCACGCTAGGCTTTATCATCGTGTTTAGGATGGGTAGAGGGGTATTTTTGGAACTTTATCCTCAATCAATCGTTTCTTACTTGAATCATAAATATTTTTTCTAAAACTATATTCAACAATTGATTTTGGATTCTTCATACCAATTTTACATTTATTTTCAAATTAGCTGTATACATACTTTTCCTTAATATGAATATTATGTCTTTTAACACTTGTAAAAGATATAGTTGGTTAAAAATAGATTATCTAAAATTATAATAATAAATACTTTATTATAAAATTATCTAAACAAATATATTAAAATATTACTCTTTATAATTGAGTTTTTTAGAAATTTTAGTATTCTCAAATATTAAAAAAGAAATAAGATTATTATTTAAAGAAAAAAAAAATATTTTATTCTAAATTATGTAAACAAAATATAAATAAAATATGCTTCTCTATAATTATTTATATATAATTAATTATAATATTATTATTATTTACCAAAATAAAAAATCACTTTTGTCCAAAATTATCGAAACAAAATATATAAAAATAATTTTCTGTATAATTTATTTGGAAAGAATTTGTACAAATTTTCAAGTATTTATAAATATTACAACCTAAAAAATTTATTTCTAAAACAATTGAACAATTAAAGAAGAAATAAGATTATTATTTAAAGAAAAATATAATAAATCACTTTATTTCAAAACTATCTAAACAAAATATATTAAAATATTCTTCTCTATTAATTACTCATATAGAAATGACTAAGATATAAATTATTTTATTATACATAAAAATTCTTACTTTATTTTTAGATAAAAATGTATTTATTTATTGGAGATGTTAAAGAAATCATTTTCTTATATTATTTTATTGTGATTATACTTTATAAAAAAAATCCCATGTGTTTAAGGATGCAAGAAAGGTGGAAAGAAATACAGATGCTTTGGGTTCTGTACTTGTAGTACACTATATTAATGATATGAAAAGACAATAAACTTTTTACATATTGTTCCTAATTAGTATATATATAATAAAATGACTATTAAGTTATAAAATTTAAAATTTTGTATATGGTATCACTTTCAGAAAATGATATCATAAATCTAAAGTAAAAATATATTTTTTTTCAATATGGTTACACTTTTCAAAAAATGACATCATAATCTAAAATTAGTATCATTTAGTTACTTCAACCGCAATTTTTTGTGGCGCCCACGAATCTAGGGGTTTTTTGGCACGTACTGAGTGCGTCATAATGGGGGAATCTGCATTGCAATAGAGATACCTACATTGCGGCTCACGCGACTTTGTCGTGTGCACATCCCAGTCATGAGTGCATGACTGTCGTGCGCACTCGGCTTTGTTGTGGGCGACATAGCTCCTCTTTCATGCGCGGTAGAGCGCCTTTGTCACGCGCGCATCCTGCCTTGTTGGCGATGCAACGCCTTACCCCACTGTCGTGACATAGAGCGCTATGTCGCAACATGGAAACCTTATGTCCTGAGATTTTATGTCGCGACGTAAGAATACTCGGTCGTGACATAAATTCTCCCTATGTTGGACAACTCCGTCGCAACATAATATTTCGTCACGACAGGAATTTCCCTTCCTTAGCCAACTGCAATGAGACATAAAATACTGGTAGCGACAAAAAATCTTTGACTGTCAAATTACGTCGCTGACAGAGAATTCTCGCGTGAGAATTCCCTGTCATACGCGCACCTCTATCGTCTTGGCGCTGGCCTAGTGCGCCCAGCGCGTGCACGGCCTAGTCATCGCGGCGCGCATGGCCTCCTCTGTCGCGACACAACACGGCGCCACACTGTCATGCGCGCCAGCCTTCGCACGCCCATCCCTGTCGTGTGCGGTAGAGCTTTATGTCATGGCCAGCTCTGTCGCAACCTAAAAATCCTCTACTGCGACATAAATTCTCCTTGCCTTGGCCAACTACGTGTGAACATAAAATACTGTCATTGATAGAAAATCTTCCCGACGTGACTATGTCGTGACATAGAATTGCTTTGTCGTAACACAAAACCTCTCCATTTGGCCACTCTCTATAGCGACATAAAAACATTTTATCATACGGGAAAAACTCTGGAATAGCCAGCTAAATGCTGACAATGAGCCCTTCTTGTGGCCATTCCCTATCGCGACATAGAACCTTGTAATACCGTGACATAAGCTCACACATCCAGTACCTTTTATGTGACAGAAACTCTTTGCGACACGGGTTCTTGCCTTGATAGTTATTCTACACATTGCGACCACGGAGATCTGCAATACGTAACAATAAACCCTTCCCGCGGAGTGAACTATCATGCTGACATCATTCTTCTCTATCGGCATAAAACTTCCTAGTCATGACCAATCCACGTAGCGGCATAAAGCATTATGTCGCGACACAAAACTGCCGGTCTTGGCGATTCACGTAGCGACGAAAGTTACATTTGCAACTTTGAAATCCTCAGCCAAGACCAAACTTGTCGCAACCCTGACCTCTTGTCGTGACCGTCTCGGTTGCGATAAGGAAACTTCTATCGTGACATTGTCACGATAGAGAGAAAACACGGTCATGACCTAGGAACACCTTGCCGGGCCAGAATCTGTCGACACAAAACCATTGTCGAGACCTGAAAAGCCGAGAAAGCTCATTGCGACCAGGAAAACCTCTATCGCGACTCAAACGCAGCAGCGGCGGTAGCCTTTATGGGCCTACGCACCTCGGTTCTCACCCAATTCGTTAAATTCCATACTACACCTCTATACACATTTGCGGGCGGTAAAATATGGGGAAAACTATTAACACTACACTGAACCAGTCCAAAGGTAAGATTTTATTACAAAACTTCTCATTTACATATACAAAAACTGGGTTTTCTGCCTAAAATTTAATAGAAACTAGATAAATATCCAGAATTTTACAAAATACATGAATAAGCCATAATCTGACCCTTTTTCACAACTAAGATCATGGATGTGTTTCATCCCCCGGTGTACCTCCAGTACCTGAAAATATTTTCCCACGACGAAGTGGCTGATACCCGATCTGAGAATTCTCACCTGGGACTACTCTCCCTTATAAGTGCACGTCTGATGACAAAGACACACACATTCAAGTAAAAGTATGCACATTCCTACTCGAATGTCTACATGCCATGTTCCATGTCTCGAGTCTCATGACTCCACTCCCACTTGTCGCATTTGTAGCAGAAAAACTGTTTTCAAAACAAAAGATTTTTGTTTTTGAAAACTCATTTGACCATCTCCGATATCAAAATTTATTGGACAACCCTCCTATATAATTTATTGGACATCCTTCGATAAAATTTGTTGGACAGCCCTCCGATATAATTTATTGGACATATCCGATAAGATTTGTTCAAAAAAACCATGTCATGCACTCACACCTGTTTCACTCGATGTCCCCATGCATATGAAATGTGGAATGTCATTTCACGCCAATTCATGTTACATGCATGATGAGTATTACATGCAATATTAATAAATCATGGATAATTATATTTTTTACATATATTTCACATCCAACAAGTATCTCATGTCAATACATCATATAAGCATATATATTAACATGATTTGCACACAACCAACATGTTATTCATTTTTTTAACAATAACACAAAAAACGACTACCTACAGTCAGAGTTTAGTCGGTTGTCCAGCGCTGATCAAAAAATTCCAATGTTTAGTCCCAAAATTGTGGGACTTAACTACATGGCCACTCAAGGCCCCAAATAACCTCATGCCATTAAATGACTCTTAGACCAAGAATAACCAAAGTAGGAGAGAAAACCCCTACCTCTTGGAGTTTGGCGAAAACCTCAGATTCTTGTACACATCACGAAGCTTTGATCATATAGATGAACTTTGCCTCTTGCTCCGGCCGAATCGATGGCCCGATCTCAGTAGATCTTAGAGAAGGTAGAGCTTAAGCTCCGCTCCTTCTTCTTTCTTTTCTTTTCTTTCTTTTTCTTTCCCTCTTTTTCCCTTCTCTCCCACCAAATTTGATCCCACTTGATTCAAGTGGGAAATTTCCTCCCACTTTTCTCCTTACCACATGTCCCTTCCTCATTCCCTTTCTTTCTTTATCTTATCCAAAGACTTGGATTTCCTTTCTTTAAGGTTATGACACATGGCCTCCATGGGTCACCTCTTAGACTTCCCCTTTTGTTTTGACTTATCTCTCCACATAATACATGTCCTAATGTGAGCTATGGATCTTTTTCTTTTTACTATTCATGTGTCATGTGTCACATAGACACATGCATTAAGTGGCAATTGCCACACCACATGGCTCTCATGCCATGTGAAACCCTCACAAGCTGCCATGTGGCAGCTACATGGTCATACTATATGACACCACTCCTTGTGTCACATGACACCCCGAAAAACACGAAATTCCGACTGTCTCGAAATTCGATGAAATTCAACTGGGTAACTAGATTTCACGATATGATTCCAACGGTGAATCCTGTTTCATCATCCGAGATCTAGAAAAATTCAAGGTTTTCAACATGTACTATTGTGACAATTACCGTTTTGCCCTTTTTCAGAAAAATTGAATTTTTCCCGGGTTTTACAATTTTTTGAATTTCATATGGTTTTACTTTTCACAAAATGACACCATAAATAAAAAACTAGCATTCCCAATTAAATATTTTTTATATGATGTGTCACCTTTATGAACTTTAACTCATTAGATGTCATTATTTTAAAAATGACACCATAAATTGTTTTTGTAGTAGAGTAGAATAATCTATTATTGCAAAGCAACCCTAGCCTCATTTTCTCTCAATTTTTCTATCTAGCCTCTTTTCTTTAAGCAAGGAGGTGTGATTTTTTTGGTCATTTTTGGCCTGAAATCACCTATCTACACCTCTTTCCATCATTTTCTCTCAATAAAGTGGTTATTCCACATAGATCTATGTTTTTATTTGTTTTTTTCCTGATTTAGTTGTCACCTTGGTGAGCATGTGATTGTTATCTCCTTTGTGCGCGTGTAGTTGTCATCGTCTTGGTGCGGCGGGTGGTTGTATCGTCTTATTACATATTTGTTTTCGTCGTCGTGGTGCGATATTTATTTGTGGTTGGATGATTTAGACGAGTAAAACATATACAATCAGAGAAAATAAATCAAATTAATGTAAACGGATTCTTCATGGGTTTTGGAAAATTTTGTATAACCATAATCGGGTATGGATAATTCTTGCCCGCCCCGCCCCAGTTGCCTCGTTATCAATACAGAATAGGATTTCTCTTAAAACACCATCACTATGAATTTCTCCATCCAAGACAATCCAGATCTCACAAAGTCAGGCCACATGCGACATCTCCTCCTCTAGTAAGGGCATTATCAACTTACTAGTTCAAAAAAGAAAGATTTTGAGAAAATAGAATTTCAAAATCATCAAAACTAAAACCTTTTGCACATTTTTCAGATGAGTAGTTGTCGGTAAAGTCTTAAGGAGGGCTTTAATTTTCCTTATTTCTTCGCATCTTTAGGCTCCCTGAGAAATAATTGAAGTATTTTTGAGGCGGAAAGGGCATTGAAAGTCTATAGGGAAGCAATAAAGGGGGTAGGGGGTAGGAGGGAAGGGAATGAGGCAAGGGTGGGAAGGAAGGGTTGCTTTTGTTACCCTCTCTTTATTTATTTCTCACACACAGTTTCATATCCAGCAACTAAGCATTTATTTCTCACTCATTGCTTCATCTCCTGCAACTAACATGAGAGGATAGCATTGTTAGGGTTAAAGAAAAGGGTAGAGGAGGTTTTTGGGGAGGGGAGTCGAGACGGGAGGATCGAGTCAGGGATGGGTTTATAATTATTTTGGCAGTCTCGACCTACCAGCCCTGCCTCCTCCACGGGTTTATACGGGTATAGGAACTTTTATATAATAATGGGACGAGGTTGGGACAAGGTCGATGATAGGTACCTAAGCCCAATGGAAGAGCCCAACCCAAAAGACTAGTCTATTAGGTGGGAGAACCCATCAAGCTTAAGTATCACTCCACACTCTTGTGTGGAACCGATGTGGGATTGTATCATTCCATACCCATTTAGAAATCGGACGTCCGCGGCTGACATTCACTTTAGGTGGCTCACACTCTGGCTAGCATTCACTCCAAATCCACTTTGAGGCATCAAGTAGCCCTTTTCTAAGTAGCCCTTTTCCAAGTAGCCCTTTTCCCAGTAGCCCTTTGCCAGGTAGCCCTCTCCCGCTACGTACCGACTCTTAATGAAAGCACCAATGATAGGTACCCAAACCCAATGGAAGAGCCTAACAAAAAATACAGGTCTATTAGGTGGGAGAACCCATCAAGCTTAAGTGCCACTCCACACTCTTGTGTGGAACCGATGTGGGATTGTATCATTCCATGTCCCTTGAAAAATCAAACGTCTGCGGACGACATTCACTCTTGGTGGCTCACGCTCTGGCTAGCATTCACTTCGGACCCACCTTTGGGGCACCAAGTAGCCCTTTCCTAGGTAACCCTCTCCTGCTACGTACTGGCTCTAAATGAAAGCACCAATGATAGGTCCCCAAGCCCATTGGAAGAGCCCAACCCAAAGACCGACCTATTAGATGGGAAAACCCATCAAGCTTAAGTAACACTCCACACTCTTGTGTGGAGCCGATGTGGAATCGTATCATTTCATATCCCTTGAGAAATTAGACGTCCGTAGAAGACATTCACTCTTGGTGGCTCACACTGGCTAGCATTCACTTCGGACCTACCTTTAGGGCACCAGATAACCCTTTCCCAGGTAGCCCCTTCTGCTACGTACCGGCTCTCAATGAAAGCACCAATGATAGGTACCCAAGCCCAATGGAAGAGCCCAACCTAAAAGACCGTCTTATTAGGTGGGAGAACCCATCAAGCTTAAGTACCACTCCACACTCTTGTATGGAACCGATGTGGGATGTATCATTCCATACCCCTTGAGAAATCAGATGTCCGTGGATGGCATTCACTCTGGGTAGCTCACACTCTGGCTAGCATTCACTCCGGATCCATCTTTGAGGCACCAAGTAGCCCTCTCCCGCTACGTATAATCTCTCAATGAAAGCACCAATGATAGGTACCCAAGCCCAATGGAAGAGCCCAACCCAAAAGACCAGCCTATTAGGTGGGAGAACCCATCAAGCTTAAGTACCACTCTACACTTTTATGTGGAACCGATGTGAGATCGTTTCAGTCTATCCGTCCCAAACCTTCCCCGTTGCCATCCTTAGATGTAGTTAACTAAAAAAAGGTTCACTTTTACATTGTTTATTATTGACAAGTTTTATCATGCTTACATTCATCGAGTATTATATAAACAACCGATATGAATCAATCAGAGGTAAATACTTTAAGGTATCGAACAAATTGTTTGATCATGATTTTAGAAAGTCTTTTGTATAATACCAAGTGAAGTTAGAAAGTCTCCTCCCCGCCGTTGTAGGAAAACCTACTTTTCCCTAAAAACTATTTTCCTACTCCCTATTCTGAAAAGAGTTGCAACGACCCAACACATACATACTATTATCAAGAGCTAGTTCGAGCGGGCCAAGCCTGACCAGAGCTCGCCCTCTATCCCTATTTTATTTATTTTTAAATACATAATATAACCTTATTTATAATATATATTTTGTTAAAAGTTTAATATATAAGTCAAATAAAGGTACAACTTAGTTGGTATATTAAATTTTAAGCTAGAAGGAGTAAAATTTTAAAAAAATAAAATTAATTCTTAGACTTGTTAGGCTTGCCCGTCTTGGGCTTGTTAAGCCCACTCTTCTTAGGCCCATCAAGCCCATCAAACCTGTCTAGTATAAGACATGTGGGCTGGACTACATGCCTCAACAAAATGCAAAGGCAAGCCCGACTCGCTGATCGGTTAACATATCTATTAGCAAAAGTCGAATCGCGTGCCTCATTACTTCAGAACAGATGGTCCGACCCATTGGAGACCCTTATTTGTTAATACTTCAAAAAATGTTCTAAAATTAATATATAAATTATTTTGGGTTGATTAGATAAAATAAGATACGACTGTAAGCGCAAGCAACACAATACAAAAATAATACAAGTAAAATTTTTACCGAAATTAAAATTTTGTGAGATACAATCTTTATAATAATATTTTTGTACAAAATAATATTCTTTTAATACCTCCACTTTAATCATAATTCTAAAGTCAACAATGAAAGACATTTCCCACTTTCTCTTATTTCTTTTCTAGCCACTCGTCTTCCTTAAGTAAGGAAGGGTGATTTTTGACAATTTTTAGCCTGAAATCACTCTTTACACCTCTTTTTTCATCTCTTAATAAAGTGGTTGTTCCACAAAGATTTAGGTTTTTCTCATTTTTTGTGTTGTCGTTGTCTTATTACGGTGTTTGGTTTGTCATCGACTTGTTACAACGTGATGCTTTTCATCGACGCTTTATTTGTTTGGGGGCGGATTCAAACAGATAAACCAGATTCGATCAATTAAAGACATCAGATTATGGTCTTCAATAAGTTGAAGAACTGGAATTGTAGATATTCTAGTAACTATATTATCAAATTTGTAAGCTTTATGCCAATTTATTATACTATTAATTTTCATATTGTTTTTTCTTTTATGGTTTTGAGCAATTTGTATCTTGGATCTATCAATCTATTACAAGTTTTAATCAATAAAATTAATTTTCTTTTAAAAAGCGAAAGATATTTCCCAAATTGTGACGCCCCAATTTTCGGGGGTCTTTTTTTTTAGGTTACATTAAGTCGTCATGCGCGTCCGAGGGCTGTCTTGAGGCGTCACGGCACGATCGTCTCGCGTGCAAGGCCTCCTTTGTAAAACCGAAGAAAACTCTAATTTTTTGCAAAATGGTAAAACGGTAATTTCGGTTAAAATCCGAAAATTTTCTAGATCTCGGATGATGAAAAGGACTTCACTGTTGGAATTGTTTCGCGAAATCTAGCCACCACATCTAATTTCGTCGGTCAGGGGCGATTCGAATTTTACGTGTTGAGCGAGTGTGCGAGACACTTAGCGCATTAGAGTGGTGAAGATGAACATACGTGTCGAGGCGTGAGCAAGTCCTTAAACGAGCTCAAGTATGGGCTATAGGTGACATGTGGCATCATGCCATTAGAGGGAAATCCATGGTAGATGAATGAGAGGATATGGGGAAATCTTAAGAGCGATGAAATTGGACATGTGGCAGTGAGAGAGATGACTCTTGGCCGTCTTGGACAACTGGTGGGATGGGAGGAAAGAAATAATAGGAAAGAGAGGAAAGAAAAAATAGAGAGTTTTGAGAGGCTCGTAGCCTGCAAATTTCAGGACGATCGGACCGACGGTTTCAGGCGAAGTAAGAGGAAGAGTTCAACCTCACGACAAGGGCTTCGCATAGAGACCGGAGTTGGGAAGTTTTGAAAAAAAATCCAAGAGGTAGGGGTTTTCTCCTACTTGGTTTAATCCTTGTTTAAGGGTCATTCAAATGGCTTGGGTTGTGTGAGGCCGTGAGTGGCCGTGTGAACCGTTCAGACTTTAGGGCTGATGTCTTTGGAGATTCAGGGATTATTCTGGACCCAGGTCGAGGACTGATTTGTGGGACTAAGTAATTGTCACTTGTGTGCCGTTTTATGTGTTAGAGTTAAAATGAATGAAGGTGTCGTTGTCTTGCCACAAGGAATGTTTGGTTGTGTTTTGAACCATGGGAAGATGTCTATGTGTGGTAGTACACATTATGAACTTTAGAACTGGTTTTGGGTAGGAAATAAAGGGAATTGGGTAGTGAGTCCCTTTGGAGTAAATTGTATCCACATCGATGAACTTGAGTGTTAGGCTTTTTAATTTCTCAGAATTGGACATCTCTAATGAAGTTATGGTCAGTTTACTCTGAATAGTCTAGTGGAAGAATTTGTCGGTACAGGTCACAATTTATTTGGGTCACCCTGATTAGATGCCGCCTAATTTGGGTCACCTCATTGGGTGCCAGTACAGGTTCACCCGGCTTCGGGTTGCCCATTTGGGTCTAAAGCTGGAGTGCGTCGGCTAGGGTCATGCAGCCTCGGAAATTTGGAAGGTCATGCTTCTTCGTCCGAATTCCGATTGGGTTTTCTTAGACTCTATGGAAGCCCATTGAGTCAAGCTTCCATCGGATGCCTTTGGAGGGTGGAGAGTGGGTGCTGGGTTGGCCAAAGGAGCGTTCGGGTCGGTGGGTAGGCTAGCCGGGTCAGGCTGCCTAGTCATGTGTGACCTCCCGAGCCGAGAAGGTCATAACTTCTTCGTCAATTCCGATTCGGGTTTTCTTGGACTCTATGGAAATCCCATTGAGTCAAGCTTCCAGCCGAATGCCTTTGGAGGTCATTGGGTGCTGGAGCCGGCCGAAAAGGGGCGTTCGGGGAAGTAAGGTAGGCTAGCCTGGTAAGGCTGCCTATTCATGTGTGACCTCAAACTTCGGGAGGTCATAACTTCTTTGTCCGAATTCCGATTCAGGTGTTCTTGGACTCTATGGAAAGACCATTGAGTCAAGAATCCAGATATGTTCCTTTGGAGGGCAGTGGGTGATAATAACATTGCTTTAATTGATGTTTTTCACTGAGTGTGCAGGTATCTTTGTTGTGGCAAAGTGAATAGCCGGGTTTTAACATGACCATTGCATGGCATGTTGTAGGCTGTTGTAGGTTGTTAAATGCAGGGAAATCTTGAACTGGAAACTAAAAGTTTCTAGGTTTTATGGTTGTTTGATGTTGTATGAAGGATTGGAACCAAATTGGTTCATGATTGTGAAGGGGTCGTGAGGTACCCTATTGAATGGGTCCAAGATTGTGACCTAGTTGTGTGTTATTGCTTGTATGAATGACATGCAGTGTGAGTATGACATGTTAATGTATGTTGTATGATGTATTAACATGGGTTATAAATGGATGTTAATTATATGTACCAATTATAATTATCCATGGTATGTGAATGGTTTATATAGTGTGCATCATACATGTAACATGAGAATTGCAGTGGCATAATTGTATTGCATATGTATTTGAACATCACATGACATGGGTGTGAGTGCATGGTAGAGATCGACATTGTGTTTGGTATTTGATGGTATGTCGTAGGTTCATGGTTGATCGATGTTATGTTTGGTGTTCGATGGTGGGCTCGGTAACATGGGACAACATCCAAAATGAGTCTCACGGTTTTGAAAGAAATGAAAATAAATATACGTGTGTTGGGAATAGCAAGATGGGGTAGATCCCCCCCTAGGGTAAAAGACCCAAATTTATTGTGGTTAGACATGATCACCGACAGTGAAAGCCCGTCAAAAGTGTCGGAAAGGTGCGCTGCATCTGGCGGTGTAATCCAGAAAATCCGTGGCCCACAAATGCATAAACACACAAATTTTGATCAAATCAAATGAACATTGTCCAATGGGTTACAAGTTTTTTTAAATCAAAAACTTTTGTTTTGAAAAATGGTCATTGATAGAACGAAATGACGGTTGGTTTTTCACACTTCGTATTAGCATGTGTGAGGGAGTTGGTGAGTGACTTGGGATATGGGCATGATGACATTTCATGCATGACATGTGACATTCATGTAGACATTTTACTTGAATGTGTGTTTGTTGTGCGACCATTGAATGAACACTTAGGTGGAGAATAACCCTTGTAGGAGATTACTACTACTGGGCTTTGCTCACCCCGTCGTGGGAGCCCCCTTTCAGGTACACGAGAAGACGACGCTCCTTTGAGGCCGTGAGTATGAAGAAGGCCGGGTTGTGGCCTTGAGAAACATTTTTGTACAATATATTAGAACAATATAGTTTCATCTATTTTGGTATGTAAAAGAGTTGTACATTAAACTCTTGTATGAAAAAAAAAAAAAAAGGACCCCCGAAATTTGAGGCATCACAGCTTGGTATCAGAGCCTAGGTATAGGAATACCTAGGGCCCAGTGGGGCATGGGTCTAGGATATGCTGTTGATGTGTAGGAACATCACAACTTGGTATTGCTTGGTGTTTGAGCTTGAGTTATAGTTGCCAGTGCTTTCCGGAAGTGGATGTCCGGATCATAGTTAGGTATCGAGAGTGCAGGTCGGAGGGGTTACTGAGTCAGCGGGACGGGTTAGATCACGGCCATTGTGTGTTTTCGTGTGTATGTTTGATTGTATGTGTGTGATTGTGTGTTCTGAGTGCGTGATTATACGTGGTAGGATGTATATGGAAAGCGAGGAACAGGGGTTCGAAGAAAGCGAGATGAACATGAAAATTTATTAACTCTTTTGCCATTTGACATGTGTAGATGGAAAGTCGAGGTCGGAGGCGTAGAGGTTGCCCACGGGGTGTCAGTCAAGCACCACCTATTTTTGATTAGGAGGCCTTCATAGAGGCCATCGGTGCTGCGATAGCCACTACTACACAGGCTGATGCAGTTAGAGGTCAGGGAGGTGCCAGTAACCCTTAGAGTTCGGCACATCATCTCTGCGTTCACGGGAGGGTGATGGTAGGCGACCATTGGTTCCGTCCAGTTGAGAGGATTCTCGGGCCATGGAGTTCACCTCCCCAATACTCTTAGGATTACGCTAGCTTCATTGAAACGAGGGTGAGTCGAGATGCGGTGGGAGTGGGTGCGACTTCTAGGGACTTGGAGACTATGACATGGGGATGATTTCGCGAGACTATTCATGGGAAATATTTTCCGATACGCTAGATATGTAAAGGCCCGAGTTCCTTGGCGAGACGAGGGACGATATTTGTACTCGAGTACGTAGTCGATTCATAGAAGTTGGCGTTTGGAGGATGATTAATGTGGCCACGGGGACGCGGCAAAGTCGGGGAGGTTTGGATGGGCGAAGTGTCCATCGGGGTAAGATTATGGGACATAACCTACAAGACATGGACTCGATGGTCAATATAGCCTTGATCATTGAGCGAGAGATAGAGAACGCGGAGCATCCGAGATGCGGGTGCTGGTAGCAAGAGAAAGGAGAGTCAGTCTTCTTCTAGCTCGGGAAAGAAGCCAAAGGCTTCTAGTTCAAGAGGGTTTCAGAGCCACGACCATCAAAGCTAAGGTCAGGCTAAGGCTCCTAGTCAGGCGGGACAGGCGGTTTGTTATTTCTGCCATCAGCCTGGACATATGAAGTGGGATTGCCTTTGGCAAGATCGGGGTTTGGGACGAGCGATCATCAATGGGATAGGCGCGGACACAGTTTGTTCCTCCACCCCCCAGTATGGGTCAGAGGAACCAGTATCAGTCCCAGGGTGTTGTATGAGCACCTCCCGCCGCACAGACAGGCCATAGGGGTTAGGGCATGGGTGAGGCAGGGTGGGACCCTGGTGGGACATCGGGGTTGAGGGACATGTCATGCCATCCTTCTGCCCAGTTGAGCCGGTAATCAGTCGGTACTCTGGGGTATGTTTAGGTATCACCGCCTATGGGTAAGGGTATCATTTGACTCGGGTGCATTGCATTCATTCATTGCTGCATCAGTTGTGATAGAGTTGGGCTTAGAGGTTGAGGCCTTGGAGGAGCCCTTGTATGTGAGTTCTCCCCTAGGGATTAGGGCGAGGATAGGGATGATATGTCATGGTTGCGGAGTTAGAGATCTGCAGAGTTCTACTCCTGCAGTGGACTGAGGGTCATGGACATGTCGGGGAGTTCAAGTCATCCTTGGATATGGATTGGGTGACGACACGAGTTGTCATCGATTGTGAGCGTGGGAGAGTTCTAGCCTACCTTGACGATACTCGTGTTGTATTTCAGGGGAGACGAAGCATAACATTTTGCCTGGGCGGTTATGCAGTCGAGTGTCGGGGGCGATTGGCGGGTTGGCTAGCAAGCCTTACCCTGGAGGACGAGGTGAGACCGGACTTAGATCTACCACAAGTAGTCTATGAGTATGAGGATGTTTTCTAGAATGAGCTTCCGGGATTGCCTCCGTAGAGGGTTGTAGACTTCGGTATCGAGTTACACCCTAGTATTTCGCGAAATCTCATGACTCGCGCCGGGGATGGCCGCGGTTGAGTTACAGAACTGAGTCCGGCTAAGGAGTTGTTGGACAAAGGATTTAATGAGCGACGCTTCACCATGGGGCGCTCGGTTCTATTTACGAAGAAGAAAGACAAGACCCGCCGTGCATTGATTGCAGGTTGAGCGGGGGTGACGATCGAGTCGGTATCCGCATCGAGTTGATAACTTGTTCGATCGATTGAGCGCAAGTCTACTACTCCAAGATAGACCGCGCGCGATTACCATCAATTTGAGGAGGGTTAGGAGACGGATATCCTAAGACAGCGTTTAGGGCGGCGTTATGGGCACTTTAGGTTTCTGATGCCGCTGGATTGGCGAATCGCGCCCAGCGGCAATTTATTGGACCTCATGCATGGGTATTCGACCACATCTAGGTCCGGTTGTCGTAGTCTCCCGAGTGGACGACATTTTGATCTCGATCAGTGGGAGCATGAGTATCATTTGAGGATTGTTTCTGATTCTTTGATAGACCATCGGTTGTACACCAAGATTCCATTAAGTGTGAGTTTGACTTCGCGAGGTGAGGTTTAGGGCGCGTGGTGTCGGCGTCGAGCGTCGGTTGACCAGAAGGTCGAAGGCCGTGATGAGTTAAGGAGAGGCGGTAGTCTTTGAATCACGTAGTTTCTTGGATTGGCTGGGTACTACGGATTCATTGAGGACTTACCGATTAGCGACTTTATGAGATTGACGAGGAAAGTCGAGTTTGATTGGGATGACCCGATGCGAGGCGTTCAGGGAGTTGAAGAGGAGACTGCTCTTGCTCCTATCTTGATAATAGTCCGGATGGGGATGGGAATTTTCTTGTGTATTGTGATGCCTCGAGGGCGGATTGGGATGTGTTTGATGCGATCAGGATGGTAGTAACTAATCCCTTGAGTTGAAGAATCATGAGCAAATTACCTTGCGTGACATGGAGTTAGTGACGTAGTCTTCGCCTTGAAGATTTGGTGCCCGCTACTTGTATGGGGAGTTGAGGTGTACTCGGACCACAAAGTGAAGTATATTTTCACGCGATGGGACCTCAATATGAGAATTAGCAGCCAGGATGGATGGAGTTTGGGATTATTGACTTCACTTTGCATTACCATCTAGTAAGGCAAATGTGGTGGGCGATGCACTTAGTCAGTCACGGGGGTATTGGCTGAAGTATAGCTTCCGGGAATGGCCCGGATCTTTCGAGGCTTGTGGGACATTTTGGGCTATAGTATAGCGAGCAGGCTCAGGGTACGTTGGGAGTTTAGTATCAACACCGTCTCTGTTAAGTAGAGTGATCGGGTCCTAGGGACAGGATGCGGAGATTGTGTCCATCAGGGACCGGGTACAGTCAGATACAGGTGAAGAGGGCTAGACCATCCATGCAGATGGTAGTCTTCGGTATAGAGGACGGGTAGTGGTTCCCCAGTTGACCGATTTGAGAGAGGAGATTCTCAAGGAGTTTCATTGCTCTCGATTTGCCATGCATCCAGGTGGCACGAAGATGTACCAGGATCTTCATCGCTAGTACTACTGGAGTAGGATGAAGAGACACGTAGGGGACTTTGTTCAACGATGTCTCACGATGTCGTGATTAAGGCCTAAGCATCGAAGCGTAGGGGCTACTCTAGCCATTAAGTAGGCGGTGGAAGTGGGAGCACGTCCGGTGGACTTGTGACCCATTTGCCATGGTTACCGTGGGGCGTGCGGTATGGGTGATAGTAGACCGGCTCCACACGAAGTTAGCATTTTTAGGCACAATGCGGATGGCGGCCCAGCGAGCGAGGAGTGCAGGTTGTACACATCAGAGAAATCGTCTGGCTACATGGAGTGCCAGTATCCATATTGTTAGATAGAGACCCAAGTTTTACGATGCACTTTTGGAAGAGTTTCCAAAAGGCTATGGGGACACGGTTGGCCATGAGTACATCCTCCCACCCACAGACAGACGGTTAGTCGGAGAGGACCATACAGGTGTTAGAGGACATGCTGTGAGCATGCGTATTGGATCATAAGGGTAGCTGGGAAGAGCACGCCCTTAGTGGAATTAAACACAACAACGGTTATCAGGCGAATTATCTGAGGATGGCACCATATGAGGCGTGTATGGGAGGCCATGCAGTCATCGATTTCTTTGGGCCGTGGGAGAGGCTCCATTCTTTGAGTGCAGATACGATTAGAGACACCTCTCAGAAAGGTGAGCTTGATGCGACAACGTCTTCTCACGACTCGAGCTAAGCGAGAAGAGTTATCTTGTGCGGCGTCGACCCTTGAGTTCGAGGAGTTGGAGATCACGCCTTCTTGAAGGTGATTCCTAAAGATAGTGAGTAAGGTTTGGCAAGCGTGGGAAAATTTGCGTGTCAGGTTCATTGGGCCCTTCCGAGATACTCGAGGAGGTAGGCAGCATGGCGTACCGGTTGGCACACCTCCCAACATGTCGGAGGTGTCCGCGGGTATTTTATGTCTGCATGCTCGGAGGTACACTCAGATCCGGCTCGTAGTGGATTGGGGAGATATTGAGGTTGACACGGATGAGACCCATCGAGGAGGGACCAGTGTGCATTATGGATAGCCGGGATCAGGTTTTGCGACGCAAGACCGTGAGGCTAGTGAGGGTGCTGTGGCAACACCGTGAAGTGGAGGAGGCAACGTGGGAGCGCGAGGACATGATGCAGACCACCTATCCCTTCTTGTTTAGGGATGAAGGTACGCAGTTTAGTCATTTAATAATTAAATGACTAGTTTACTTGCATGACAAAGTGCACGTTGCATACGCATGTGATTTATTGTGATCGCGTGGAATTTCGGGACGAAATTCTTTTAAGGGGGGAAGAATGTAAAACCCGAGAAAACTCTAATTTTCTTAAAAAGGGTAAAACAGTAATTTCGATCAAAATCCGGAATTTTTCTAGATCTCGGATGATGAAACGGACTTCACCGTTGGAATCGTCTCGCGAAATATAGCTACCACGTCAAATTCGAGGCGATGTCGAGATTTCACGTATTTCAAGGCCACTTGAGTGAGTGGGACGCAAGCAGCATTAGAGTGCTCAGATGAGGACATGTCCAAGTTGTGTTAGTCAAACAATGACACAGTATGGGGTATGGGTGACATGTGGCATCCATGTCATTAGAGGAAATCCATGGTAGATGGATGAGAGGATATGGGGAAATCTTACGAGTGTGAAAATTGAACATGTGGCGATTGAGAGGATAAACTTGGCCCGTCTTGGACCGAACGAGTGGGATGGAAGAAAATAGAAAGAAAATAAAGGAAAAGAGGTTTTAGAGAGAATCATTCTCTACCATTTAAACAAATCGATAGCGGGTTTGGTGAGCAGAGGAATAGTTCAACCTCACGGCAAGGGCTTCACATAGAGATCGGAGTTGGGGAGTTTTGACAAAAACTCCAAGAGGTAGGGGTTTTCTCCTATTTGGTTTAATCCTTATTTAAGGGCCATTCAAATGGCTTGGGTTGTGTGAGGCCGTGAGTGGTCGTGTGAACCGTTCCAAGACTTTGGGACAGTGTGTTGGAGATTTCGGGACTGTTTACGGACAGTCTGGGGACTGATTTGTGGGACTAAGTAATTGTCCTTGTGTGCCAAGTACATGTTAGAGTTAAAATGAATGAAGGTGTGGTTGTCTTGCTTTAAGGGGAATGTTTGGTTGTGTTTTGAACCATGGGAAGCTGCCATATTGTGGTAGTACACATTAACCAGACTTTAGAACTGGTTTTTGGGTAGGAAATAAAGAGAATTTGGTAGTGAGCCCTTCAGGTAAATTGTAGCCACATCAGTTATCTTGATGTTAAGCTTTTGAATTTCTCAAATTGGACCTCTGTAGCCCAAGTTATGGTCCATTTAATCTGAATAGTCTAGTGAAAGGGCTGTCCGGCTGGGTCACCGACTGGGTCTAGCAGTGAGTCACAGTGGGTACGTGATGGGTCACCCCGGCTGGGTCATCCCGGCTGGGTCTGCCCAGCTGGGTTCTGGCCCAGGGTGCGGACGGATCTACCCGGCTGGGTCGAGTCTGCTAGGGTATCTGTGACCTCGACCGGAAGGTCATAGCTTCTTCGATCAATTCGATTAGGTGTTTGTGAACTATATGGAAAGCCCATTGAGTCAAGATTCCAGCCAGATGCCTTTGGAGGGCAGTGGGTGCTGGAGCTGGCCGGAAAGGGGCGTTCGGGCAGGTAATGGGTAGGCTAGCCGGGTAAGGCTGCCTATTCATGTGTGACCTCCAACTTCAGGAGGTCATAACTTCTTCATCCAAATTCTGATTCGGGTGTTCTTGGACTCTATGGAAAGAACATTGAGTCAAGAATCCATATATGTTCCTGTGGAGGGCAGTGGGTGATAATAACCTTGCTTTAATTGATGTTTTGCACCGAGTGTGTAGGTTTCTTGGTTGTGGTAAAGTGAATAGCTGGGTTTTAACATGACCATTACATGGCATGTTGTTGGGTTCGTTACTTTATGTAGGAAAGCTTGAGCTGAGAAACCAGTTCTAGTTTGGTTGTTTTGATGTTGTATGAATGATTGGAACCAAAGCGGTTCATGATTGTGAAAGGGTCGTGAGGTGCTGCTGTTGGATGGAGTCTAAGGTGACATAGTTGTGTGTTATTACTTGTATGAATGACATGCGGTGTGAGTGTAGACATGTTAATGTATGTTGTGATGTATTAACAAGGTTATAAATGGATATTAATTATATGTACTTAATTATAATTATCCATGGTATGTAAATGGTTCTTGCTGGTGTGCATCATACATGTAACATGAGAACTTCTGATGGCATAATTGCATTGCATAGCATTAGGAACATCACATGACATGGGTGAAGTGCATGGTAGAGATCAATACTTGTGTTTGGTGTTCGATGGTATATGTGAGTACATGGTTGATCGGCCTTTATATTTGGTGTTCGATGTAATTGGGCTCGGTAACATGGGAGGAGCATCAAAATGGTCGCACGGTTTTGAAAGAAATATGAAATTAAATATACGTGTGTTGGGCGTAGAGATGGGGTAGAATCACCTCTAGAATTGAAAGACCCAAATTTATTGAGGTTAGACATGATCCCAGGTGTGGTGGCAGGTCAAAAGTGTCGGAAGGTGCGGCATCGGTGTAATCCGAAAATCCGTGGCCCACAAATGCATAAACACATAAAATTTGATCAAATCAAATGAACATTGGGGGTTTGTCCAATGGGTTACAAGTTTTCTTAAAACAAAAACTTTTGTTTTGAAAAATGGTCATTGATGGAACGAAATGACGGTTGGTTTTTCACACTTCGTATTAGCATGTGTGAGGGAGTCAGTGAGTGACTTGGGATATGGGCATGATGACATTTCATGCATGACATATGACATTCATTTAGACATTTTACTTGAATGTGTGTTTGTTGTGCAACCATTGACTGAACACTTAGGTGGGGAATAACTCTTGTAGGAGATTACCTCTGGAGAGCTGCTGCGAGTCGTGGGACCTCTTTGGTGTTACCACGAGAAGGCAGCTCACCCGAGAAATTTGTGAGTATGAAGAAGGCTGGGTTGTGGCCTTGAGAAACATTTTTGTAAAATATATTAGAACAATATAGTTTCATGTATTTTGGTATGTAAAAGAGTTGTACATTAAACTCTTGTATGAAAAAAAATAATAATAATAAGGACCCCCGAAATTTAGGGCATCACATCTTCTGTCGCGATGCAACACAACGCTACACTGTCACGCACGCCCAAGGCCTGTTGTGCGCAACAGAGTGTCTCTATCGTGTGCATGCCTTGCCTTGTTGCGACGCGACTCCGTGCCCTACTGTCGCGACATAGAATGCTATGTCACAACATGGAAACCCCATATCCTGGAAATTTCTGTCGCGACGTAATAGTACTTTGTCGCGACATTAAAACCCTATCAAGGCCAAACTCTGTCGCAACACAAGAGTACTCTGTTGTGACATAGAAACTTATGGCCTTAATCAAACACTGTCGCGACATAAAAACACTCTGTCGTGACATAATTTCTCCTTACCTTAGCCAACTCTGTCGCGACATAAAAATACTCGGTCGCGACATAAAATCTTCCCAGCCTGGCCAACTATGTCGTAACCTAAAATTCCCTGTCGCAACACAAAACCTCTCATTTGGCCATACTCTGTCACGACATAAAATATTGTATCACGACATAAAAAAACGCCCAGAGGCGAGGCTACGTCATGACATGCGTACTTTATTGTGAAATCTGGCCATGACCACGAAATCTCTTAACCTTAATCGGCGTCGCCACAGCCTGACCTCTTGTCGCGAAACGTTTCCGATTCTGGCAAGGGAACCTCTGTCGCGACATTGTCATGACAGAAAACAAAACAATGTCGCCACCCCACGGGGACCCCTATCGCGACACCACGGGGACCCTTGTCACGACAGAAAACTAAGTGAAAAACAACTCTATCGAGACCCGAAAACCTGGTGACCCGACTAGCCCCTTTGCGGCATGAGAACCATGTGACCTGAGAGAACCATGTCACGACACAAAACCAGAAGATTTGTCGCGACCCGAAAAATCTCTGTTTCGACCCAAGCTACCCAGCATACAGTAGTCTTTCTAGGCCTTTTTTGCACCTCCAGCTCTCACCCAATTGAAGTAAATTCCATACTACTTCCTTCATACACATTTTGCAGGTAGTATAAAATTTTGGAAACTATTAACACTGCATTGAACAAATCTAAAAATAATTTTTTTTATTTCAAAACATCTCATTTACATATACAAAACTGGATATTCTATCCAGAGTGTTAGAACCGAGAGAAAATAGCCAGGATCGGCTTCTTCCTTCCTACTATGGTCACGGATAGGTTCCTTCTGATGTACCTCCCATACGAAATATTTTTTCCCACCTGACCCAGGTGAGTAATGCAGTGAGAAAATCTCCTACAAGGGCTACTCCCCACCCTAAAGTACATGCAATGCCATGTATGAAAGCCGTTTTTCAAAACAAAGATTTTTGTTTATAAATCATTCCATTGAATGACCCTCCGATATAAACCCGTTGGAGCTGACCTGCGATATCAAAACACATTTGGACCCAACCCTCGGAATGTCGAGCATTTGGACCTCCGATATTGGCTTATGCGGACAACCCTCCCGGAGTATCAAAATCTGCCCGATATCATAACACAACGAAAGCGACAACCGATATGATCCATTCAAAACCCATGTTAATACATCGAATAAGCATATATCAACATGATTTTTCTCAAAACCTGCATGTTATTCAATCAAGAAATCAACATGGAAAATGGATTTTTTTAGTCTCCAACCCAGAAAACAGCATACACAAGCAACATGTCGGTCATATTCAACAATGACACAAAAAAAAAAATTATCACCCTGAATTCCCATATTTTCCAACAACCATAACCTATCCAAAACTGCAATTTCGGGAACAGAAAATACCCAAAAACTAGTCCTTAAATCATCAACAGTTTGATCAAAACTCTTTGTGAACCAGCCCCATTGTGAGGGCTAAACCTCTTGGCCATTGAATGACCCTTAGACAAACAATAACCAGAGTAGAAGAGAACCCCTACCTCTTGAAGTTTTCCCGTTTGGCAACTAGAGGTGCACTGGCACTGGTTCCTCGTCCCTCTTCTTTTCTTCTTTTCTTTCTTTTTCTTTTCTTTTCTTCTTGTCTCCGTTTTTCTTTTCTCTCCTATTATGGTTTTCCTCTCCTTTCCCCACGCACACCTTCCCTTCCTTTTCCCTTCTCTCCCTTTCCTCTTTTTCTTTTATTTTCTTTTTCTATCTTCCTCCACCGAATTGTTTTCCTCCCACTTAAGTTGATATGCAACCAAGTGGTGGTGACACATGGCTCTCATGTGTCACCTTCTTATTCCATCTCCTATGCATTAGGCCATGTGGTTGTACACATGGCCCTACACATGGCCCTCATTCCATGGATGTGGGGGCATGTGGCATCATGCCACGTGTCACCATGCCATTCATCTGTTCACCTCTAAATACGTGAAATTCTGACTGTCTCGGAATTCGACGAAATTTGACTATAATACAGATTTCGGTAAACGAACTCCAACGGCGTGGTGCAACGTTTATCATCGAATCTAGAAATTTCTTGACTTACGATGCAGCAACGAGTAATCTAACGTTTCAATTTACCCGGGTTTTCACACAAATAACCTCCATAAAAGAATTTCGTCCCGAAATTCACACACATATACATATTGTCACATGCATATGCAACAGTCATTTAACCTTTAATGACTAAACCATGTACCTCTGTCCTCAAAGAGGAAAGGATATCTGGTACACATCATGTCCTCACGTTCCCATGTTGCCTCCTCGACTCCTCGGTGCTGCCATAACACCTTTACTAGCCTCACAGTCTTGCGTCGCAAAACCTGATCTCGACTATCCATGATACGCACAGGTCCCTCCTCGAAGGTCCCATATGCATCAACAACAATCTCTCCCCAATCCACCACATGAGTTGGATCTAGAGTATATTTCCGGAGCATAAAGACATGGAATACCTCATGGACACCTAATAAACTCGGTAGAAATGCTAACCGATAAGCAACCGCACCCACCCTCTCGAAGGCCCCAATAAACCTCGGAGATAGCATTCCTCGCTTGCCGAACCTGACCACTTCTCTTTTAGGCATCACCTTCAAGAAGACATGATCTGCCCACCGCGGACTGGGAGTCGGTAGTCGTGCGTCGGCGTAACTCTTACAGGCTCTTGGCGAAAAATGAAGGCGCTTCCGTATCAGTTTCACCTTCTCTGAGGTGTCTCTAATCAAATTCGGACCAATGATGGAACTCTCTCCCACCTTTGTCCAACAATTCAGGGATCGACATGGCCTCCCATATAAAGCCTCATAGGGTGCCATTTGTATACTCGCACGATACTTGTTGTTGTAGTAAAGTCCACTAAGGGTAAGTGCTCCTCCCAGTTACCCTTAAGATCCAGGACGCATGCTCGCAGGATGTTCTCTAAAGCTGTGGTGCCCGATTGACCATCATCTCTGGTGGATGAGACGCGGTGCTCATCGTCGATTCATATCCCAGCTTTTGGAAACTCTTCCAAAATCGTGAAGTAAACTTAGGATCCCTGTCCGACACTATGGATACTGGTACTCCATGTAACCGGACAATCTCTCGCACATTATAAGCACAGTAGAATTCCTCGGTGTGAGAAGATTAAATCCCGTCTTCTTAGAAAATGTCTTCGACTTAGTGAGCGATGCAATTACCCACAGCTGCGCATCATGCCTCTGTGGTGTCCATGGCAAGTGGGTCACAAAGTCTATCGTGACGTCCTCCCACTTCCACTCGGCTACTTCCAATGGATGGAGTAGACTTGCTGGCCTCTGATGCTCAACTTTTACCTGCTAACATGTGAGACATCGTCGAATAAAATCTTCAATGTGTCGCTTCATCCGCTGTAATGCGGTGGCGAAGATCCATGGTACATCTTAAGTGCCACCCTAGATGCTGTCGTCGAAGCAGTGGAACTCCCTGAGGATCTCCTATCTCAAATATGTCAAGCGGGAACCCTGACCCGTCCCATGCAGAGACTACTATGCGTGGATGGCGAAGCCTTGATAAATATACACATTGTGCAGTCACGATGGACACCGTCTACGTCCACGCCTAGGACTCCCGATCACTTTGCTTTCAAATGGGAAGACATAGCCACTAAACAAAACACCACAGGCTTGATCGGCTACTGTGGCGAAGTGTTCTACTACCTCGAGCATTTGCCACTCCCGGGGCTACAGCGATTACTCCATGACTTCCGGCGGAAGGTGCATCGGTCGCCACATTTCCTTACGGGATAGTGTCTGAAGTGAAGTCATAATCCTCTAGATACTCCCATCCATGGTGCCTCATATTTGAGAGTCCATTATTATGAAAATATACTGAATACTTATTGGTGAAAATACTTCAAACTTCTCACCATATAGGTAGTGGCACCAAATCTTTAAGGCAAAGACAATGGTCGCCAACTCCATATCATGTGTGGGGTAATTTCGCTCATGATTCTTTAGCTGAGAAGCGTAGCTACCACCATCGGCCTGTCGAGCATCTGGTCCATCCTTCGAGGCATCACAATACACTGTGTACCTCTGTTCCCTTTCCGGGACTATCATAATAGGAGTTGAAGTAAGCCTCCTTTTCAATTCCTGGAAGGCCTTCTCACACAAGTCATTCCACTCAAACTTGACCTCCTTCCGGTCAACCTTGTCATAGGTGCTGCTAACCGGGAGAAATCCTTAATAAACCGCTTGTAATACCCTGCTAATCCCAAGAAACTGCGTATCTCGAAGACTGACTTCGGCCTCTCCCAACTCATAATAGCCTCAACCTTATCAGGGTCTACTGACACACCTGAAGATGACACGACATGTCCAAAGAATTTCACCTCGTGGCTTAAGAATTCACACTTCTTGAACTTGGCACTTCTAGTGATGGTCTCCTCAAGGCACGAGCGACCCTCAGATGATCCTCATGCTCCCCCTCAGACTGGGAGTAGATCAAGATGTCATCGGCGAAGACCCTGACAAGCTGATCCAAATAGGGTTGGAATACCACATCACGTAGAGATCCGTGAATCTTTGTGGCGTATTCGTTAATCCAAAAGGCATCACTGTGAACTCGAAATGCCCATACCACATCATAAACACTGTCTTAGGGATGTCAGCTTCCCTAACTCTTAACTGATGGTAACCTATGAGGAGATCTATCTTAGAGTAGACCTGCGCCCCTCTTAGTTGATCAAACAAATCATCAATCCTCGGTAAAAGATACCGATTCTTAATCGTAACCCTACTCAATTATCGGTAGTCAATGCACAGTCGAAGGGTTTTGTTCTTCTTCTTAGTAAGCAAAACGGAGCGCCCCATGGCGAAGTGCTTGGTCTAATAAAACCTTTGTCCAATAATTCCTGTAGTTGGACTTTGAGTTCCTGCAACTCAACTGGTGCCATTCTATGAGGAGCCATATAAATGGGCGATGTACCAGGGTGTAATTCAATGACAAAGTCCACATCCCTATGTGGAGGTCATCCCAGTAACTCATCCGAAAAAACATTCCCATACTCACAAACCACCCGAGGTATACTCAAATCCTGTCTTGCCTCGTCCTCCACGGTAAGGCTTGCTAGCCAACCCATAAACTATCTACTCCACATAGAAATTCGATTGGTCCCGGGGTAAAACATCATGTTTATACCCACGATAACACAAATGCCATCCCCATGTGTGGCGTGTCTCTCGATCCGCGATCAATGGCTGACCGATTGTGCCGTCAGCGATCCATGCGAATGACATCAAACTGCGATATGTCCATCACGAAGGTGTCATGGCAGAATCTACGAGATCTCTAACTCCCATGATCTCGACATATATGATCAGCCCTACTTCAATCCTTGGGAGAACTCACATCTGCTTGGCCTTTCCAAGGATTCTTCCTTTAAGCCTAAAGCATTCACATAAGATCTGACAACAAAGAATATGATGCACCTGTGTCAAACGACACTCTTGCCCGTAGGCGAGGATAGAAGAAACATACCACCAGTATAGTGCAGTGCGCCATCTCGGTCTGGGTGTAACGGTGTGGGCACGCCCTGGGATCACGAGGGTCCCGGCACATAAGCCCTATCGACCTCGACCCTTTTAACGCCTCTCTAGCGTATGCATTGTCGTAGAAGGCGTTGGTGTAGTACCCTGGGATTGATGTTGGTTCCTCTAGCCCACATTGGGACGAGAATGAACAAACTATGTCTGTGCATGCCCCACTAATGACTAGGGTGAGGTGTCCAGCCACAGGATCCACAGCACAATGGACAATCCGTCCTCATGTGCCCAGGCTAATGGCAATGGTGACATGTCATCGGTCTTGACTGGCTAGGAGTTATGATATAGCCTTGGCCCTGATAGTCTCGGCCCTATCCCTAAAACCCTCATGAATTAGAAGCCTTCAACTTCTTTCCCGAACTAGAAGAAGACTGGCACTCATTTCTTTGGTCACCGGCCCTTGTGTCTCAGATGCTCCATGCTTCATCTATCTCTCTCTCTATGGCCATAGCCGTCCTGACCACAAAGTCCATATCTTATAGGAGGAATCCTGCAATCTTACCCCGGATGGACAGCTTTAGACCATCCTCGAGCTTCCTACGCCTTGGCCATGTCACGGCCACATAATCATCCCCGAAACATGCTAATTATGTGAACTTAGCCACGTACTCGAGTACTCTCATATTTCCCTGTTTCAAATCTAAGAACTCCCAAGCTTTTACATGCCTAGCCGATGCCGGGAAAAACTTATTCATGAAGAGCTCTCGAAACTCTCCCCATGTCATTGTCTCCACATCCCTTGAGACTTTGACCTAATCCTACCAAACCTGGGATTCACCCTCTAGCTAAAATGCAGCTAGCCTAATCCTCGTGGTATCGGAGGTGATCTCAGCCTCGAAATCCTTTCGACACAGCCTTCGGAACCAATGGTCGGCTACCGTGGATCCCTCACTCCCTTAAATCTTTGGAGGATGATATTCCATAAACCTTTGGAGGTTAATGTCACACCCCCTACCCCAGCCTAGGCTAATGAAGGGGGCGCGAAACGACTCTTTACTTGCTTTTTTAGACATTGGTGGGTACAAGTCTTATAACTGAATCAAAATATCATATACAAAGATACAAAATAAAACTACCATTGTAGTGGTGTTTACAGTGTCAATACATACAATCCTGAGTCCCATTTACATAATTAGAGCGCAAAACCTATTGTGATGGACTTCTACTAGTTTGTTGGCCCAGCAGTATGCGGAAGATCACGAACGTCATCCTCTGTACCTACACGGATAAAAACATATGCTAAACGCGCTTAGTGGAAACGAAACTTACAAGTATACATGCACTAATACTCATTTATAATAAGCGTATAACGATGCGGATATTCGAGATTTTTCATGAATTCATATAACAAACTTATACACATACTTATACTTATAGCATACTTATACTTTTTCAGATCTCATGTAGGAGTCACAGATCTTATACTTATACGGAGGTGCCGAAGTAGTGCTATGGAGGCTTATGCTTATCTGAGCTACGTGGGTGATACCGGAGCTTATACTTGTATGGGGTACTCGTGGAGCACTAAGCTTATACTTGTATAGAGGTATCCATAGGTACATTCAGAGTAGAAGGAAGGTAAGACCTGATCTTGGGGTGCCTGCCTGCCGAAGTCTTAGGAAGCAGCGGTAAGTGTCGCCGCACTAATCGGAGAGTACGAAGTACTAAATGTTGAAGCCGCGGTCGAGAGTGTCGTCGCACTAATTAGAGTGCAGAAATTACTATACGTGCCTGCCACGTGTGAGAGGAGGTGTCGTGTCATTCAATATCCGGTCTTAGGTAGTCCTACAATTATATGTGTTCAGGAACTTACTATTGTATCATAGGGACATTAAGTTTGCTAGCTTTAAACTTTCCCTTCGCCGAGGCGGCGAGGTACGGTTTAATTTTTCCTTTACCTTACAAACATGAATGGACCCTTTCATACACTTATAGGGTCCTCATTAGTCCAATAGACAAGTCCTCGGAATAACGGAATAGCAAAACATGATATGCAAACACATGCATTGAGCGATGCTCGCATGCGGCGCCTTTATACGCCACGGCGCCTTGCTCTGTGCGACATAGGCGCCGCCGCGACATATTTTCATGCCTCGGCGTATTCGAGGCTTGTTCAAGCCTCCCTCATTGCTGCGCTACGACATGGACATGCCACGCCTTGGCGTGGACTTATGTTGCTACGTGGAATCCCTATTACGTGGCGTAGGTGAAGGGACTGACCAGTTCCTCTTCACAACAGAGGGACCTCCAGGAACTCCCTATGAATTTGAAAACATTTCTTTTAAAACCCTTTTTAAAAGGTAGATGCGTGGAGCGAACCATTTATACCGTTATGCTCATTAAAACCTTATGAAACATGGTGGGAAATTTATTTTTCTTTTAAACATTAAACCATGATATACGATTAAACATTTTTGAAAATCGGAGCGAGCTTCCTCTGTTTTGGACATTTCCAATTACAACACACATGTCAAAACATTTCACTACATTTACTCCCTGCTTGGACATCAAGTCCACCACAATAAATTTCAAATCAAAATTTAAAATCCTTTTCTAAACACTATATAAATATAAATAATATTTTAAAACATATATACATTACAAAATAAAGGTGCACGAGTAATTATTTAAAATAAGGTCTATACATTTTAAAAAAGTGGTTGTCATGTGAGGCAGAAGTGTCACTTAGCCTGAGGATGCTCGAATTGCTCGTTAGTCTCTGCCCCTGAAAACATTTTATAAAACATTTGGAAAGAAGTTGAGCTAAAGGAGCTCAGTGAGAGTACAGTTCATAGGAAAATAATGTTTTCAGATATAGTTCAAATACAATTTGTAAAACAATTGTAAAAACATATCATTTCAATAAACATTTACTTTACTTTCTTTTCCTTTTTAAATTTGTCATATCCAATGGAACCCGCCTACCGTTAACCACCGTTGGCCCATGAAAAGAACTCTCACAATAAAGCAGTTTTTCACGATCACCGATGACCCAAAAGAAATCTCCGATAAATCGTGTCTTTCTTTTAAATACCATTGTACTATGGAATAAATCACATCGAGTGTTAGTAACCTTTTCGTTCACGTGCATGGCGAATATGCATCACTCTTCCCTTCCCTCTATAAAAAAAATCCTATCCCTTTCTCATATACCATGCACGCGTAAAACACTTTAATCGACTTTCCTTTAAACTTTATCTTTGTAACATAGGGTAACCATGGATTCAATCATAAACATTTTCATATAAACATGTATATATAGAATATACATTCATAAACATTTCATTTCATATGAAACCATAAAATACATGCTTTATAAAACTATGAAACCATAATCCTTTCATATTTTCTCAACATAATTTAAAGTCAAGAAAACCACATTTTCTTTTCATTTAAACATTTATTGATAGCCATTTCATTAATATGGAACCATAAATCATGCTTTATAAAACTATGGAAACCATAATCATTTCATATTTTCTCAACATAAGTAAAGTCAAGAAAACCACATTTCCTTTTTCATTTAAACATTTATAACATAGATATGAAAACATATACATTTGTAAACATTAATATATATATATATATATATATATATATATATATATATATATATATATATATATATATATATATATATATATATATATATATATATTCATAAACATTTACATTTTTCCCCACCTTAGTTATTTAAATGTTTTTCTCCTTTAAAACTTTTCACCTCCACCCTTGTCCTTAATAACTTTCCTCCTACAAGTCACATTATTCATAAAATCCATTGACATTCATACCTTAACAATATGCAATTAAACCCTTAACTATATTGTACTTCCTATTAAATTAGAAAGCAACCCTTAAGCATTTTCTTATTCAATTTAATCTCAACTTATCCCATTCACTTCCAATTAAATCAAGGCTCATGACAACATCATTATAAGCCTTAAATCAAGCCATTAGCATGCTTAAAGTGAAAAATAATGCCCTTCACCTTAGCAAAAATTACATTTATACTTTAATCAATTCTTCTTCTTAAAACTTTAATTCTAACACCTTCCATTAGGCATTTAATCGCTTCCAATTGATTAAAATCAATTGAAACTCAACTTTTCCATACTTTTCCTAGGGTGGCCTAATCCTACATGTCACCCATTCATCCTTATTTCTTCAATTTCTTCCATTTTCTTTCAACAAATTACATTTGACAATTCATCCAATGCCATTGATTCACTTAAACTAAGTCAAACCAATGCATTTCCAATTAAACCCTCTCTTGGCCTAACCCTCTCCATGCTATGTCTCATTTTCTTTTCAACTTTTAATTCCATTAATTCCTTCAAGTATTCAATGTGTATTAAATCAATTAAAATCAATCAAACAACATCACTTCCATTAACATCTAAGGTTGACCTAAATTTTAATCTCATAATCTCATTCTTTCTTTTCGATTTCTTAACAAAATCAACCTATAATCATGTCAATTTAATAGCTAAAGCCTTAATATAACTCAATTAGTTTAAATAAATAATCCATAAAACCACTATTGCTTACCTTAAGAGTTTGGTGTCTTGATGTTAACAATTCCAATAAATCTCTTGTTCAAATCTAAAGCAAAGACATGCGAAAAACCGACTACACCATCATATAACCATTTCCTCCATTAACCTTCAAATTCACATAGACTAGTAAGTGATCTCACCTTAAAAACTTGATTCTTCACTTAGGATTTTAACTAGGTTACTTCATGGACATGATGCACACTTGAAATGTGATACTTACGGCAAGGTGTCAGATTTGACAACCCCTCGACCGTGGAATACCGTGGATGTGGGTGGCTTGGAGCACCACTCATGAAAATCGGGCAGAGTCTCCTTTGTTAGGGGAGCTCTACCCAAGGTACAAAACCTATCCCAACAATTTACAATGACCACTCAGGGTCCACATGCGAGTAAAATAATGGCCACTTGGGCCCCTGCATTAATACCCACAAAATACATCAACTATATACAATAGTTCAAGAGTTAATAAATTACTCTTTACCAAACGTATATCAAAATTTATAGTTTTAATACATGTTATACAAAAACATCAAAGCCACAATCCGACTTTCTTCTAAAACGCGGCCTCTAGTGAGCGTCGTCCTCCTGTACACTCCCTGTACCTGAAATAATGATCCCTCGACGCGGTGAAATGAAAGCCCACGTGTGATAATTTCCTATGTGGGTTACTCCGCCTAAGTGCACATGTCATGGCAAACAATCACATCAAGCAATTACATGAGCCTGCTTCGAGATATCTGCATTACCCCGTCACCGTGTCTAGAGTCCTCACCCGATACTCACATATGCCTTAGCCGAATGCGAGTAAAATATTCAGTTTTCAAAACAAAATCTTTTTGTTCTCGAAAACTTACTACCAAGATCCGGTAAATATATTGGACTACCCTCCGATGTGAATCTGTTGGATAACGCTTGAAACAATTAAGTATTTTTTCCGCGTGAATTGTTGGAATGATCTGACACGATTCTAGGAAAATCTTAGTCGAAATTCCTTTCACAAACATTTTTTCCTTTTTATTTTTTCTTTCATGTCATGCACTCCTCTAATATTCTAGGGTGCCCCCGTGCATATGGAATGTATTATCTTACGTCCAAACAACTAAATCTTTAATATATAAAACATGTATATATTAACATAATTAATCCACACATAAATTATGTTATTCAAATTCATAATCAATAACACCAAAATTAGCTCACATGGGCTAATTAACAAAAAACCTGAAGCAATTTAACCCAGATAAACCATCGCAAAAATTCACACTAAAAATCACGTAACTATTCACGTGAACAGTGAAACCCCTCAGCTGTTCCACGAGAGCCTGTACAATGGGGATTTTCTCCTCGGTTCAAAGCTTTTGGGGGCCAGAAAACCGCAGCTAATTCGAGCCTGGCTTATCCCTGACCATTTTCATGGCTCTTAGCCAAAGAATAACACAAGTAGGAAAAGATCTCTACCTCTTGGAGTTGTTGGAACTCCACCAAATCAGTGTTCACGCGTAGCCCTTGCCGCGTAGAACAACTTTACTTCTTGCTTAGGTCGAGCAGACGGTCCGAAACGTTGGAATCTAGAAGGCACTCTTTCTCTCTGCAGAATCCTAAATCTCAGCCTTGCCTCCTTTGCCTGATTTTTGCTTTCAAAAATGGAGAAGAAGACTATTTAGCTTTTGTCTTATTCTCATTTACATTTCCAATAATTCCATCCATGTCCCTTTTGTCTTCATTTTTGACACTTGGCATAATCTAGGCCATTCATCTCATCCTCTCATTAATAAATACGATATATATTGTCACATGAGTACATGTAGTAGGTGACTTTGTCAGCGTCATATGTCTTTCACTTGAAATTCAATGTGGTAATTCATTTTTTACCGCACACAGTACCTCGAACGTGAAATTTATTTGTCTTAGGAATTTGTGAAATTGACATGGTAGCTGAATTTACAGAGGCGATTCAACGGTGAAGTCCGTTTCGTCATTCGAGATCTAGAAAAATTCCGGATTTTTATCGAAATGACAATTTTACCCTTTTTCAGAAAATTAGAATTTTCTCGGGTTTTACATGAAATAGACTTGAAATGGCATGAAAATTACTTGAAATGGCTTGGAGTGGGCTGCAGAAATTTTCTCCCTTGCTTTGACGTGAATTCCTCCATTTTTGCTTCCTTTTGCCTTTCAATTTGTGTTTCACCCATAGCACACCCAAAAGACAAGTCTATGGCACTTAAATGATCATTTTTCATGCCTAATTTGCCCTCTATCCTCAAATTAACCTCATGCCATTGGTTAGCATCCTTGCATTCTCATTGGTCCATAGGTAACCATATAGTCCAAAAGCAACTAATTCCACTTTATGCTCCATAAAATCCCACTAACTTGAAGCATAGTTAGGTTTAACTAACTCTCATGGTTTGCTAACACAAATATCATTTAACTTTAGTTAACTTTAACAAACCAAAGTTAAGTTTGACTTTAGTTAGTTTAAATCATCCACTAACCATAGTTAAGTTAACTAATTTATGATAAATATCCAAATTTATGGAAAGCTTCCATACGTCCATTCTCAATCACATGAATCACCAAGCTTACATGGCACCATTCTATTGGTTCTTGCTTTGCTTACTTAGATTAGGGTTACTCATCAAATGGTTTAAATGCCCTCCTTGCAAATAATACCCTTATACCGATAAAAATTTCGAAAATATTCCATGATCATCCAATCATAAAATTGACCATGGAATACTATAATTAAACTTATTTCCTATCATGAACATGCTTTAGAAAAAAATTTATAGGGGTACAAGGAATATTTTTACAACTATTTTGTAAAAAGGACATTTCGTCATATCATCGTGGACGCTTCAAAACCCTTAAGCGAATTCCTATTTTAATCCGTTTAGTTTCCTTTAAACTGTCATTATTATGAGCATTTTTGATTTTCGAGGCTCGTTCTTCGAAAATTACTATTCATTTGACTGTTTCTAGTCAAATACATAACTTATCGAAAACGAAATTTACTATTCATGAAAACAGTAAATTCAGGGTCTTACAATTCACCCCTCCTTATAAAAATTTCATCATCAAAATTTAAATATCATACCTGATTAAAAGAGGTGTGGATACTAAGTTTGCATCTGATCCTCACGTTCCCATCTTGCTCCTCTCTACCATGATTCATCCACAACACTTTCACTAAAGGAATCACTTTGTTCCAAAGAACCTTATCCTTTCGATCAACAATCTGAACCGGTCTTTCTTCATAAGTCAAGTCTTATTTCAATTCAACCGGTTGATCCCTTAACACATGGGAAGGATCTGCCATATACTTTCGAAGCATAGAAACGTGAAAGACGTCATGTATTCTAGCCAATTCAGGTGGCAACCTCAACACCCTTTTCCAAGGTGCCTCATAAATACCTGATCCCCCACTTGAAATTCAGATCTCTCCTTCGGTTATCAGCATAACTTTTCTGTCGATCTTATGCTATCTTTAATCTATCCCTGATAACCTTAACATTATTTGTCGTGACCTAGACAATTTTGGACTGCCAATTTTCTCTCTTCCTCGTCCCGACATAATGGGTCCTACACTTCCTTTATATAAGGCCTCGTAAGGCGCCATTTCTAATGCTTGATTGATAACTATTGTTGTAGGTAAACTCCATTAATGGTAGATGTCTATCATGACTCCTTTAAACTCCCAACACGAAGCCACAGGCATATCTTCAATGTTTGTATGGTTCCTTTCCAGATTGAATTAAATCCGTTTAAGGATGGAAGCGGAATGCTTGAAATGTAATCTAGTACCTAGAGCTCTCTGTAAGTTGGGCCAGAATCGAGAAGTAAATCGTGGATCTCGTGTGATACTATACGATCTTGGCGTGCCATGATGGAAATCTGATCTCTTTTCAGCATACAACTTTGCCGACTTCTCAACTGAGTCGCTATTTTTTATAGGTAGGAAATGGGTTGATTTAGTCAATCTATCAACAATGACCCATATCGCGTCATAACCACTCAAGCAACGTGGAAGTCCTACCATGAAAATCCCATGCGTGATTCTCTCCATTTCAAGGGATCGGAAGAGATTGTAAGAGCCCTGCAGGTCTTTGATGCTCAGCCTTAACTTGCTGACAAATGAGACATCTGGAGACAAACTCTGCAACATCTTTCTTCATATCCCTCCACCAGTAGTGTTCCCTCAAGGTATGATACATTTTAGTGCTTCCCGGATGCATCGCATATGTAGAAGAGTGAGCCTCTTCCATAATTTCTTTCTTTAATCCTCCCACATCTGGTACACACAATCTGTGACCCATCATCAATGTACCATCTGCTTGTATTAAAAATCCCTTCAGCTGCCCAAACTTGGCTTCCCTTTTAAACTTAATCACGATCGGATCTTTAGTCTGTAGCTCCCTTATCCTGTCTATTAATACCGGGAGAACATGAAATGTAGCTAGTAAAGCTCCAGTATCTGTCAATTCTAGTCTCACACCTAAAGACCTCAATTCCATAAGTCTAGGGAGGTACACAACCTTTAGGTGAGATATGGAACCCGTAGGTTTCCTACTGAGAGCATCAGCTACCACATTAGCTTTTCCCATATGGTACTCAATAGTGCACTTGTTGAATACACAAAAGAGCAACAATTATGTCGAAATTTAGCACCTTCAGGTCATACTTTGCTCACATTTTGTATAGGAATAGGTACTTTTGATTGATTTCGTGTTTCTGGACTTGTCACAGATTTTTCAGGTTTCATACATAATTGTTACAAGGGTTCGTGTCCAGAAAGCGAATATGGATCATTGAGGATGATGGCAACCACTGTGGTGAAGTTTCGGGAGATCTGACGATGTTGGGAAGCAGTGCGGCGGTGGTACCCGACTACCGCTCAAACGGGTACGGTACACCCGAAGTGATTTCGTGCCACGAGTAGGGTGATCAGGAATCAACAAAATTTATATCTAAGTTCCCTCTGCTGGTAGCAAAGCTCTTTGCGGTATAGTGGTCTAGAGATTCGAACACGGGGATGGGTTTTCTTCGAGTAGTGATTTAGGAGTGAAGTGAATGGTGAATTTGGTTTTGGATTTTAAGGCTTGGTAAACGGGGAGTTGATGGTTTACCAAGCGAAAATAAAATGAAGAAAATGAAAAAGAACTCCTTGAAGCGTTGGAGCTCTTTGGTTTTGCTGGGTCCTAAGGCAAGCGAGAGGTCCGGGTTCATTTCCTCGCGTTGGGGAGGATGACATATAGTCATCTCCCGAACCGGATCTTCATTTAACTTTAAAAACTAAACCCTAATAATTTTCCTTTTGATAGAAAGCATTTATTTAGCATTTATGGTTCCTACAGTGAAAATCTATCACCTTAACCCATCCTACAATGACTCGTAAAGGGCAACTAATGAATCTCAGTGGATCTAATAATAAGCATCCACTGAACCCTAAAAGATTACCAAGTATTGATCAAAGAGGATGCATCAAAAGTGAAAATATAACCCCTTAACCTACCTCAGTGGCTCGTAAATGGCAACTAATGGATATCAGTGTATCTAAAGCTAAGAATACTTTGGGCCTAAAACAGCAGAGTATTGGCCAAAAATACATCAGCTTTAAACACAGAGTTGAAAATTTAGGGCAAAATGCAAGAGCACCTTTGCGTGGCTTGAGAACCCTTCTTGACCTTCGAGATCCTGTGGCCAGCTGACCTTCCACTTCAAGAAGGAGGAAAGGGTTTTAGCTCATCCTCGAGTTGTCATCCTTGGAGGGTGTTTGGCGTAAGAAAATAGAAAAGAAAGGGAAAGAAAATGAAGCGAGAGAGAAAATGGGAAGTGAAAACTATCATTATCAAAGTGATTGATTGTTACAAACCTTGACTCAACATATACGACTCGAGAGCAAGGAAATTACAAACAAACCAAAACAAAAACTATTACAAGGGTAGAAAGGAGAAAAACAAAAAACGGAGTCGTTTGGATAAAAAACAGGAGCAGACAATTTTTGCTATGTATAGGGATTTTCGCTATCATAGCGAAATTTCGCTATCATAGTGAAAATTCAGTCATAGCAAAAATTGAAAATTTCGCTATGCACAGTAATTTTCGCTATGATAGCGAAAATTCCAACGTAGCGAAATTTTGGCACTGTTCAGCACTGTTCCATTGCTCCCTACTGCTACTATTCCCTCTGCACTATTCCATTTCTTCTTGCTTTGATATTCTTCATTCCCGGCTTGCTGAAATTGATAGAAAACCATATGAAATTGATGGAAATCAACCCGACTTTGTTATGATTGGATTGACACGGCGATTTGGCTTCCAATTCCTACAAAAACTACAAAGCGACCCGGAATGCGTCAGTACAATAGGGACCCAGAACATGTCAATTGGGTTAATTATAACAATTAGTACACAAGCGCTCAAAACCTATTAAAAATAGGGTTGAAATGGCACTTTTTGGGGCACTGTCGCACCTGACCTACGCGTTGCTGGTCGTAGCAATGAAAGAAAAGAAAGAAGAGAGAGAGAGCATCTGAAATGATAACAAAATGGTATTTCAAAGGTTGTGAATGAGTAATGCCTAAACCTAAGTAGAATCATCAAAGCCTTGTCGATAACTATCTTGAGAGAATGAATGCCATACAAAATTGGAGTATCAAAAGATCCTCCATCGATGAATCAACCAAAAACTTCCACCAAAATCTAAGTGTTTGTTTGATCGGCTCACGATAAAGCTGTCAATGCACTCTCCCCCAACCCGGCTACCCGCGACCTAGCATGCTAACCAACCTGATCAAGACCCTCTTATTCCGCAATTTTTTGTGTTGTAGGGGTGTAATGCTGAGAATCGACTTCCTGAGGTCATGCTTGAGGATCTGCAGATGACTCTCGACCAATTAAGAGCTTAGGGCACGAGTCGCGAGATCTTTGACCACTAGTGAGTTTCACCGGACTTGAATAATTTCGAGACTCCAGGCGCTACAACACTTTCAGCTCACGAATCCACCCGTACTTAGCAAGCAGTCGGTGGCTCAGCCCGATTGGCAAGGCACAGGCTTTAAGGCTTTCTACATAAACCCCTCGAGGGCTGGAGTACTTTCGGGTTTCAAAGCTAGCGTTGCAATTTTCTTCTTTCTTTTTCTTTCTTTTCTTTTTCTTTCTTATTTTTCTTTTCCTGAGGGTCCTTAACATTAAAGGTAGTCAACGACATTAGGATAGGTTGTCTTGAAGTAAAAGGAGGTTCTTGCGAGTTTTTCAGCTTATCATTGAAACCTAATGTACCGGTGTGTGGTTAAATTTGAGTGAAAAATGGTGAAAGCAACAAGAGTTCAACTAATAATCCACTCAACTAGGCATGGAACAATCTAACATCAATAGGGTGGACAAAGTTTCAATTTTTTCAAACCACAGGTTAGGCAAAACACAAAAAAAAAAAAAAAAAAAAGGTGCAGTTTTTGAACAAAATAAGTTGTATAGTATAACAACTTCAAAAAAAAAAGAAAACCAGCAAGCCACTGAACATCACAAAATGGGCTTGCTCAAAATGTGCTTTCTGAAATATAAGTGCAAAAACCACTTCCTTCACTAACTCTCCCCGACCAAATATCTCATTATCCGTAATGGGGCTCGGTTGGAAAAGTTAGGGAAGGAAGTGTGCTCTCCCTAGATGAGATGTGATCGTTTTTTGATAGGAGACCGCCCAAACTTTCTGTCGACACCTTATTCACTCCGTTTGGGCTTCAAATGAACAAGTTAGAAGAAGAAAAGAGAGGAAAAAAGTGACTAGTTGGAGCATTTTTTAAGTTACACCTTTATAATAATTTTAAAAGTGTTCTTTCTGGCCATATTTGGATTCTACATTCTCTAAGCTTTCCAACGGTACCAAGAACGCCTAAAACGGAGTTCGGATAAAAAAGTTATGAGCAAAACAAAATCAGGAGGCAAACGGGAGGCCATAGCGAAATTTTAGCTATCATGGCTCTCGCGTGTGCAAATTTTCGCTATGTAATGTGAAATTTTTAAATAAAATAAAATAGTTAATAAAAATAATAAAATAATAAAAATAAAAATAAAAACCTTTTTTTTTTTTTTTTTGTGTGAGAGAAAAACAAAAATTTTTTTTAAAATAAAAAATTAAAAAAAACGTTTTTTTATTTACCTCAACAATGCCTTGTTTGTGCATTTGTGGGGGCAGTAGGTACAAATTTTCGCTACATAGTGAAATTTCGCTATGATAGCGAATTCAATGCTAGTTTTTATTATAATTGCGAAAATTTAGCTATGGTTACTTGAGAAATTGCCTGTTTCTCTGCCTTCGATCTTCATTTTGAATCAAAATTTTCACTTACACTGCAAAATTTAATACAAGAAAAATTTAAAAAAATTACAGAAAAGTGAAAAACAAGCCAGAACTAATATTAACTTAAAAATTAGTAAAAATCTAAAAGAAAAATTAAAGAAATCAAAACAAAATAAAATAAAATGAAATAAAACAAGAAAAATTAAAACAAAAAGTGGGGGGAGCTTAGAAATACCGAGGTTCGGGTGCTCCAAATCCGAACTAGCACCCAAACCATCCACTATGCCCATGCGGTGTATTAAGGCTGCCATCTTCTTTGAGGTAGTGGCACAAGTTTGAACAAGGCCACTAGCTGCTTGGAAGTATTGCACGGGAGGCGGTGCGAGATGGGATGGACTCGGCTTTGGGACGGGGTGGCAGTGTGGCTTGTGTTGGTATCGCCGGGGGTATGCAATGGTTCAGGATAGAGTGCACTGGCAGTGGGTTGTAGGTGGCCTGGGCATTGGCAGTAGGTGTTTTGGGTTGGGATTGTCAGTGCGGGGAGTGAAGAGGCCGTGTGTAAGGAGGCAGGTAGGGGGGTGAGGGAGTAAATTGTGGTCTTGAAATTGTTCTTCCACTTTGCTTCCCTGAGTCGGCTCAAACGAGAGTTGCTTCCTTCTTCTCCTTAAAGCGGGGATAGTAGCACCAATGCTGAGGATTCAAAAATTTTCTACTAGGCCTTTTGGCTACTTTATGAAGTCATGAACCATAGTGTCACTCAGGCACACTTCCTCTGGATTCTCTTCCCCTTGATGATCAAGATGTTGGGCAAGCTTTGAAATTGAACATTGCAGGCTGTCAAATTGCTGACCCACTTCACTTTGAAACCCATTTAATTTTTGTTCAAGGGGGTTCTCCACACTATGGATTTTTTGACTCAATTGGTCATTGAATTTCTTTTGTTCTTTGACATCACCCTTGAGTTTGGTAAGGTTTAGAATTGCTTGCTGGTAGGGGTGAATTTATTAATTGGTTGGCCCGAACAAAGAGGCATACTGTGGATGTGGAGAAGATGCATAAGTTGGGATAACACTATAGGAGGGTGTACTCGTCCATTGGTCTCTATATTCCCTCATAGACCTACATAGGTTTGGATTTCTCTCTACAGGTTGCTGCCACTGCCATGGAAGGTTCCTGTAATCCCTCATTGACATGTATGCTCTAGGGTTTCTCTCCACTGAATACTCACTGTATTGCTTTCCCTCTTCCATTTGGTTAGTATTCAAGCCCACTGAAACATGTATTCTTGCAGCAAAAACATGGCAACACAAGCCTACACAAAAACAATCCTGCAGTACTGTTTTTTTTTTATATAGTGAAATGTACTAAAAAAAAAACTAATAGTGAAACAATAAAAGGAAAATTTCACCAGAACTTGTGATGAAGATCACAAGAGTGTTCCTGGCTTCGTCAAATGCACTTAGGCACCATCCGGCAGGCGCCATTTGATTCGTGCCCTGATAGGGTGATAGAATCAACAAAATTTATATCTAAGTTTACATCCTAACATGGTAGCAGAGAAGCTCACTGGGTATAGTGGTCTAGGGTCGAACACAAGGATGGGTTTTCTTCGTACAAATGATTTAAGTGAAGTCAAAAATGGTGAATTTGGTTTGGATTTTAAGGCTTGGTAAAAATAGGGGAGTTGATGGTTTGCAAACTGAAAATAAAATGAAGAAAAATAAGAAAAAGAACTCCTTGAAGCATTAGACTCTTGGTTTTGGAGTCCTATTGGCCAGAGAGGTCCCGGGTTCATTCCTCGCATTAGGAGGATGACATATAGTCATCTCCCAGCAGGATCTTCATTAACTTTAAAAACTAAGCCCCAATAATTTTCCTTTTGATGAAAGCATTTGTTATTTAGCATTTATGGTTCTACGGTTAAAATCTATCACCTTGACCCATCTTCTGATGACTCGTAAAGGCTGACTAATGAATCTCGGTAGATCTAATAATAAGCATCCTTGAACCCTAAAAGATTATCAAGTATTGATCAAGAGGATGCATCAAAGTGAAAATATAACCCCTTAACCTACCTCGGTGGCTCGTGAAAGTAGTACTAATGGATATCGATTAATATCTAAAGCTAAGGAATACCTTGAACCACAAAAGCTTAAGTATAGGCCAAAGTACATCAAAAAGCTTTAAACCTAGAGTTGAAAATTTGGGAACCAAAATGTCAAAACTTTGTTCGCGTGAAAAGCGAGAGTACTAGCGACCTTAGGATCCTGTAACCCGGCTGACCTTCCACTTCAGGAGGAAAGGGTTTTAGCATCATCCTCAGTTGTCATCCTTGGAGGTGTTTGTCAACCAAGAAAATAGAAAAGGAAGAAAATGAAGTGGAGAAAGGGGGAGAGGTGAAAGCTGTAAAATTTATTGCGAAGTAGATTGATTGTTACAAACCTTGACTCACAAGCATATACGGCTCGAGGAAGCGAGGATATTACGACAAACCAAAGCAAAGAAACTATTACAAGGGTAGAAAGGTAAAACCAAAACGGTCGTTTGGATAAAAAACGAGAAGCGAGACAATTTTATTGTCTGCGAGTGATTTTAAGCTATCATGCGAGAATTAGTTATGATAAGCGAGAATTTCGCTATCATAGCGAAAGAGTGGAGTCATAAGCGAAAATTGAAAATTTATTATGCACGATAATTTCAGCTATGATAGTAATTAATGTAGCGAATTTTGGCACTATTCGACATTGTTCCATTGCTCCACCTGCACTCACATTCCCTACGCACTATTCCATTTCTTCTTGCTTTGATATTCTTCATTCTGAAGCTGGCAAATTGATAGAAAACCATATGAGAATTGATGGAAATCAACCCGACTTTGTTATGATTGGATTGACACAGCTGATTTAGCTTCCAGATTCCTCTGAAACTACAAAAATAGCCGAATGCGATCGAGTACAATAGGGACCCGAACATGTCAATTAGGTTGAGTATAACAATTAGTACACAAAAGCGCTTTCAAAAACCTAGCCAAAAATAAGGTGGCTCAAAATAGCACTTTTGGGCACTAATCGCAAGCTAGAATTCACGTGTGCGCTGATGCCGTTACCGCTCTAACCTGTACCGGTACCCCCATACAGAAAAGCACCAGTAGCAAATCGGTACCGGTACCGCACTAACCGGTACGGTACCGACATGTAATATTTGCGGGAATTGGGCAGGATTACGATTCTAATGCAAGGGTACGTTCGTCCTTCAACCATCAACGCGGGATCACAATGGAAAAGGGTATAAAAGCTAAAGGAAAGGTGGAGAAGGCAACTTTTGATTTCGAGGGTTTGGTTTTCATAAAAAGAGTGTTCTTTCTCAAAGTTTTTTCTAGGGTTTATGGAATGGAATAGGAGATTTCACTTTTCTGCAGATTTTGGATTTGAAGTTCATGTAACCTTTCAGTTAGATCACACAATTCGTTTCCTCTCTCAGTATTTTGTATTTTTGATTCTTTGGTTTTGCAAGTGATGTTTTGACTTTCGAAATTTCCTTTATAGATAATTTCTCATCAATTATGATTCGCTTTATAATTTCAAAGAAGTTCTAAACTTTTATGTTGGGGTTCTAACGGTGGAAACTCACCCTGATCAAGGTAATAACCCTCAATTCCTCTTTTATACTTCAATGGGATTGTGTGATATTAAGCACTTGCAGAGAAACTTTATAAAACCTTTGTTGGGCATCCTCTTGACAACGTGAACAGAGATCCCTAAAGTTACCACGATGTGCTTGATTACAAGTGCAAGCTAAGAGTCTGAATTAATTGTTGAACAAGTGTTTAACAAAACTCGATCGTTTTTCATTCTAAAAGAGCGTTTAAAGCAAAATCTTCCGTCGAAGACCATTCATCAATGGCTCTTAGATGAGATTGTAAACTAAGAGGCGGGAATTACTTGATCAATAGTGAGTGGAAACCTAAGAACCCCATCATCATCTTCTTGTTTTAAAATAGTCTATTTAATTAATTTTCAATCAACCCGACCTGACCCCCATAATTTCCTTTTTCAAATACACATCTTTTGGAGAATGGCTCTAAGGATCAACTAAAGAGCGACTCCTGTGGGGAGTACACATTGGGACTCCCACGGTATTACAATGCTAGACAACCTTAATTCCTACGCAGGAATAGAATTCAGCATACGAATGGAGACGAAGCATTTTGGCGCCGTTCTTGCAGTGATGTGATCAATCAGGTTGATCACGAAGAGCTAAGTATTCTAGTGCATTGCAAATCCGATGCGTTCTATACTTTTCTTTTAATTTGTTTTTGTGAGGAATCTAAGTGGGTGTCTGCTTGGAAGGAGTAGGATTAGTGCATGTCGGTTTGGGCCCGCAACGAGCAACACCGACTTGTAAGAATTGCACCTCCTAGAAATTCTGAAGAGTCCATAGTAAGTCAATTGTCTCAAGATAATCCTACACCTCAAATGGACCATCCCGGGGAATTAAATGACCTATAACAATCAAAATGCTCAGGGATACCTATTAACCCACAAGGACTCCATGAACCTCCACAACATGGAGGCGGTGTTGCCTCAAAACAACACCAGTAATGGAAATGTTAACTTTCGGTATTAATCAATATCGAGCTCCCACAACCACTACCACTGTCTGGAAAGAACTCTCAGAGATTTTTGCAACCTCGAGAACCACAGCAAACTCATGTGTCGCCTTCCTGAAGAGGCTAATCAATTCCTCATGAAATCAGAGATGATCCGTCTTCTACCTGTGTATCAAGGGGTCGATTCTGAGAACCCCTGTTCATTCATGAGAGATTTTGAGGATGTTTGCAGTGCTTTTCTCTCTACTGTATCACCTCTCCACATAATATGTATGGTTCTATTCCCTTTTGCTCTAAAGGAGAAGGCCAAAATCTGGTTTCATTCGCTTGCACCTAATTCAATCTTTACATGGGAGGACATGCGAAATAAATTCCTTAACAAGTTCTTCCCTCCCGCACGTACCAATGCTCTCATGCGAGCAATTCAAAATTTTTCTGAAAAGCCGCGTGAACCTTTTGCCGTGGTATGGAAAATCTGAAGGATCTCCTCCATGCTATCCCTCATCATGGTTTGGATGGGACAAATCGTGCGTATTTTCATCAGGGCTATCCTTGAATAATAAACAATACATCAAATGATGTGTGTGAAGCGGTTTATGAGAAAAGTGCGAGGCAATTCGATTCTTTGACACCATAGTAGAAAATGCTCGAACATGGAAACTAATACCTCGTAGACATTGCTAAAGTGCACGAGGTACCTATAGGGGAGGGATCCATCAGCAAGAGAGAATGATGATTTGCAAGCAAAAATCGCCAATTTAACGGAAGTTGGAGGTTATACGGTTGAAAAAGGTGAGCAGGTAACTGAAGTGTGCCTCGAGTTTCCTCGGTGCCTGTTGGACTTGAGTGGAGGAGCCGTCGTCATATGCGATGACCTACGCACTTTCGGTAATGCGCGAACCTTCCTCAAGTTAAGGGAGCAATTCAAATAGAGCAAGCTAATGCCCTTAACTACCAAGGAAACCTTTCAATTCTCCATGATACAGGGAGAAACATATAGTAATCTAGGGTGGGGTAAGCACCTAATTTTGAATTGGAGAAATGAGAGAGGAGGCCCAGCATGGTGCTGCGAACAATCAAGGTCCCACTTATCAGAATCAAAGTTTTTCAAATCCAGCTCCTCCATTTCAGAATCAAGGTCTCGAGGATTTCTGTGAACCTAATCAAGGTTTCATCAGGTGAATCCAAGGAATCGAGCCTGACCTTGCTCAACCTCCACATAAGAAAAGTTTGGAGGATATTATGACACAGTTCGTACAGACCCAACAATCCACAAACACTGAATTTCGAACTACCTTGAATGATGTGAGATCCCAAATCACTAAGCTAACTTCTTCTATGGACAATTTTCAACAAGAAAAAGGGAAACTCCCGTCTCAAACCATCCAAAACCCCCAATGTCAAAATAGTGTTGGAGTTTCAGGTCAAAGTGAAGGCACTTTCAAACATTGCAAGGTTGTCACCACTCTTCGAAGTGGTAAGGTAATTGACAAAACTATTCAAACCAAGGAACCAATACAAGAGTTACAAAATTGAACCGGTCGAGAGATGATGAGAGGTGTCGAATGACCTCATGTTCTAGGGCGGATATTATTGATGGTGAGCGGGAAGCAGAGCCAGGCTACCCTTATCCTCACAGCTGTAACCTCATGGGTTAAGAGCCCCAAAGAAAGTGAACAATCATTACGAGATCTATGGAGTTGTTCAAACAAGTGAAATTGAACATTCCTTTACTAGATGCCATTAAGAAAATTCCATCATATGCCAAGTTTCTAAAAGATTTGTGCACGGTAAAAAGGAAACTAGGTGTCAACAAGGAGGCATTTATGACTGAGCAATCTACCTCATTGATTCGAAACAATTCTCCTCCAAAATACAAAGACCCAGGAAGCCCTACTATTTCCATAGTGGTAGGGAATTCAAAGTTAGGACATGCTTTAGTGGATCTAGGGGCAAGTGTTAATTTGTTGCCTTACTCAGTATATGTCGATCTAGGGTTGGAAATTGAACTTGACGATATCACCTCGATTAGTTGACGTAGTGTGAAGATTCCTAGGGATAGTGAAGGATGTATTGATTGCAGAGTGGACCAAGTTCTACTTCCTGTGGACTTCGTTGTGCTTGACACTCGACACAGTGGTGAACGAGACTCGATTCCCGGTGATTCTTGGTAGACCATTCTTAGCGGCTTGCTAATGCCATCGCCTGCCTTGTAGGTGAGGCCTAATGACACTATCATTTGGTAACATGACTGTTAATTTGAATATCTTTAATGTTATCAAGGGAATGGGAGATGAGGAAGATGTTTATGAGGTAAACATGGTTGATTATGTGGTGCAGAAATACTTGGATAATGTCTCATATGATGATCCACTCATGTCTTGTCTCGAAAGCCCTAGTTGGGATGAGGAGGTGACCACATCAAAGTCGGAGTTCACTCCATAGTGAACACAATGAGGTATTGGAGGTAGATGGATGGGAACCCTAAGAATTTGAACCATTGCCACGATTGAGGACGGGGCATTACAACCCGGAAGAGAGAGACCACTAGCTTGAGTTGAAACCTTTACCATCACACCTCAAATATGCATTCTTAGGGGTAGAAGAAACGTTTCCGGTAATCATATCTTCCTCCTTAGAGTTAGACCAAGAACATAAACTTTTGGAGATATTGAGAACCCACCGAACTGCCCTAGGATGGACAATTGCAGATATTAAGGGAATTAGCCCTTTGATCTGCACACATAGGATTCACTTGGAAGAGGATGTTAAACCTGCAAGGCGACCACGGAGCGACTGAGACAAATAATGAAAGAAATTGGTCAAAGAGAAGTCTTAAAACTCTTGGACGTAGGTGTTATTTACCTATTGCGAGATATGATGGAATTGATAACCACGGGTAGTCCCTAAAATGCAGCGTCAACGTGGTAGCAAATGAAAATAATGAGCTAATTCCCACTCGTGTCACCTCAGGTTGGAGGGTGTGCATAGATTATAGGAAGCTTAATGCGGGTACTAGGAAGATCCCTTTCCTCCGTTTTGTTGATCAAATGTTAGAGAGAGTTGTAGGGCATGAATTTTATTGTTTTCTCGATGGGTACTCAGGGTACAATCAAATTGAGATAGCTTTAGAAGATCAAGAGAAAACTACATTCACCTGTCCTTTTGGCACTTTTGCCTTTAGGAAAATGCCCTTTGGATTATGTAACGCACCCGGAACTTTCCAACGGTGCATGATGGGGATTTTCAGTGATATGATAGAAATCATTTTGGAAATTTTCATGGATGATTTCTCAGTTTTTGGTGACTCATATAAGGGATGCTTGGAGAATACATAAGGTTTGGAGAGATGTCAAGAGAAGAACCTTGTGTTAGAATTAGGAAAAGTGTCATTTCATGGTGACACAAGGGATTGTCTTAGGCCACATAGAATCGAAAAATGGAATCGAGGTGGATAAGGCCAAAGTCGAGTTGATCTCCAACCTACCTACTTCTAAGTGTGTTAGAGACATAAGGTCATTCTTGGGACATGCTGGATTCTATAGGAGATTCATAAAAGATTTTAGTGCTATAGCGCGTCCCTTATGCAATTTGCTTGCCAAGGATGTCCCTTTCGCATGGGCACAGGCTTGTGAGGTTGCCTTTGATAAACTCAAAACTATGTTAGTGTCTCCTCCTATCATGATCTCCATTGGAACCTTCCATTTGAGATCATGTGTGACCTTCGTGAGATTATGCTATAAATTTTAGGAGATGAGGGGAGAAGATAAAAGGCTTTTGTGATCTACTATGCCAGCAAGACTCTAGATTCCGCTCAAGAAAATTACACAACCACTGAAAAAGAGTTTTTAGCCGTCGTCTTTGCCTTAGAAAAGTTCAGGTCATACATTGTAGGGTCTCCTGTAACCATTTTCACATATCCGTAGCATTTGAAGTACACCTCTCGCAGGTGCAAGCCTCAGTTGGTAGATGGATCTATTGTGCCAGAGTGTGATATTAAAAAATAAAGGGGTCGAGAATGTGGTAGTTGACCACTTATCTCGGTTAGTTCCGGAATCCAGTTCTCACGGTGTACCCATGGCGGATTTCCTGATGACGGCTTTGCTCTTATTCACTTGCCCGTGATGCCGCGGACATAGTAAATTACGTGTGGTCAAATCCCACCCCAATGGACTTCTTAACAAAAAAAGGAAATTCTTTTGAGGACATTAAGAAATATTATTTTGATATCCATTCGTTTAAATATTATCCGCATCAATTGATGAAGGTATGTACCCAATGATGATCAAATTGGGATGCTCACCTTTTGCCATTCGTAAGCCAGGGCTGCATTTCTTCGCAAGGAAAACAATAGATAAAATTTCCGGTAAGCTGATTTTTACTTCGCCCACACTTTTTTAAAGACTCCGCTTTGAATTTTTAAAACTTGTGCTCTGCAAGCCAACAATTGTGTGAGGAGTCACAAAAAGGAACATGATGCCTCTTACCCCGATTTTAATCATTGAGATCTTCGACTGTTAGGATATAGACTTCATGGGGCCTTTTCCCCTTCGCAAGTACCTTTACATTTTGTCAGATGTCGACTATGTGTCGGGTTGGTCGAGCTATTATTCCAACGAGAACTAATGACCTGAGTTGTTTTAAAATTTATAAAAGACACATTTTTCGTTTTTGGAGTACTCTCGTGCAATTATTAGTGATGATGGACTCCATTTTTATGTCGTTCTTTTGAGAATTTGTTGAAAAGTATGGAGTCACCCACAGTTCAGCGGCATACCACCTGCAATCGATGAGTCGAAGCCGAATTGGCTAATAGGGAGATCAAACACATTTTTGGAAAAAGAAGCAGGTTGCCCCCGAATGCAAGATTGGTCGCACGACTTCTGGATGCTCTTTGGGCTTATCGTACTGCTTTTAAAACTATTCTTGGTATGTCTCCCTATAGGCTTGTTTATGGCAAGGCTTGTCATCTTCCGGTCGAAATGGAGCACAGGGCATATTGGGCTATTAAAACTTTTAATTTTAATTTGGATCAAGCAGGTAAACAACGACTATTGCAGATGAACGAGCTTGAAGAATTGAGGATGGAGTTGTATGAGAGCTCCCAGATTTACAAAGAGAGGCTCAAGCTGTTCCATGATAAGACCATTGCACGGAAAACTTTTTGAACTGGCGAAATAACTGGCTGTCACGACTCGATTAACACGTATTTTCGAAGCTGAGCTCCACTCCCAGGTGGTGGCTCGTTTGTTGTCAAGGTAGTTTACCCATATGGTGCAGTGGAGATTGAAAATCCAGAAAATGGGAAATCCTTTAAAGTCAATGGCTAACTCCTAAAGCCATTTCTCGAGCACTTTGACCGTCAGGAGAGCTGTGAGGACCTTGTAGATCCGCTCTACCAGGATACTCCTTCAGAGTAAAGTCTATCCACCCTTGTTGTATATAATTTTTGTTTTCTTTCCTACATTTCTTTTTTCTTTCTTTATTTCAATTGCTTTTCTCATATGAAAAAAAAAAACCAAGCCATTAACTGCCCTACGTTATTTCTCGGCCGTCTCCACTTCTATTATGGGGGTACCCTAAGTGCATTGAGGCGTATGACATTTTATTGTGGGGGTAGGCATACCTTTGTGGACTCAGCTATACGCATGTTACATGTACGATTAATATGGAAAAAATTTTGATTTGTGGCTCTTTTGTATAGTACTTGACCTCAGAATGTATGTAGTCGCGATGACTTTATACACACTCCATGTCATCTCAATGCATTTACACAATAACAAGCATGCACAAAATCTCTATGTTCATATTATAATCTTATTACCCCGACTCAAGCTCTAATCCCCTACACAAACCACGGACCCTCTGGTCAAACTTTTGTTTTGCCTGCTAGTGTTACCCCCTGTGCATTATTTTGGCATGCCATGTTAACTACATGCATCATATTCTCTGAGGAACATCATGCATAACTGGAAAATGATTGGAGGCCATCACTTATGTGTTACACTTTGTGAAATCATTTTGACTTAACCCTTGCACCTATTTTGAGCCTTGAGTTGCCAATTTGGTTCGAACCCTAGGAACCCTGATCACAAGAAATACAGTGGACCACATGGTAAGTGTGAAGGTGTCAAAAGAAGAAAGTACAATTGTTAGCTCCGTAAACACAACAACGGCGTATCACGAGCAGGAGAGAAATGAGTATGCTGAACCGGATGGAAAGCATTCGAAGGATATATTTATACACTCCGCACTAATGCTCCCAATTTACAAGAATATAAAAAGGGAAATATATATATATATATATATATATATATATATATATATATATATATATATATATATATATATATATATATATATATATATATATATATATATATATTAATAATTGGGATACGGCATCGTACCGCTCTAATTCCAGACGGCATTCGCACTAACTGTACCAGCACTCACCGCGGATTTCGGGGCAAATTGTGGCTTTAACCCTTTTTTTTGCACCACTTTTCATTCCCCTACTCCCCCACTTCTAAATAGACAAACCCTAGCCCTTTGGCCCTCTCACACAAAGCGAATCCGAGTTTGCACGCGTTCCGCCGTTGGTTCCATCAAGCATGATTCGCACTCTTCGCCTCGCGATACAAACGTGGTAAGTGCCTTCAGTTCTTTGGAAGCGCTTTCTTCTGTGATACTTCATTATTATACATGGATTTGCTTGGTTGGTTTGGATTGGTGGTGTTATTTTCGTGGCTTGTGGTTTCTACTTATGGTAATGCAGGAGAAAGTTTTATCTCGATCCGCACTGGCTAGCCCGATACTTCCGAGATGTCATTGGGATATTTGCTCTATGTGTTTCAGTCGTATTCGTCTTTATTCAGTAATTTCGCTATATCTAAGTGGCAAGATCTAAGAACACTGAGCGGGGCAAGGCGCCTAGCTCCCTTTATGGAGTGCGCCGTGAAGAAGGAACCGACACCCTGCATTCATAAAGAAGGGCAAAGGAAAGCGAAGAGATTCTTCATCTGATAGTGAGGAGGCATCGGAGAGCGAAGATGAGGAGATCGAGGCCATGTTTGCCGAGGCTTTTGATTTAGAACAGGAAAAGTGGGCCTAATCGATCGCGAGGCGAGGATTTCATTGCGAGAGGGGTGTGAAGGTGGACACATTTTTGTTCACCCATCCTATTAGGGCCATTATTCAAGAGCAGAATTTGCAGTTTGTGTGTGCTGAAGTACAGGGGTATCTACCTACCTTAGTTTGGGAGTTTTACACTAATTTGAGAGAAAATCAGCGGGTAGATACCTTACTAGAGACCATTGTGATGGGTAAAGAAACTCAGTTTTTATATGAGGTGATGACCGGGAAGCTTATTGACTATGCCTTGGTCATATGGTGCGCATGAGGACTTTCTCGCAATCCCTCGACCGAAAATACATATTCCATTCCCATCTCTAAGGACAACTTGTGGAAGCCAAGTGGATGAGGGGAGTGGTTATGAAAAGAGAATTCTTCCAAAGTCGGGGCCCATTACAGTCAAACTGAGGCCAAGAGTCGAAATGTATCTAATAGACCCTAACCTTCACATCCCCCTATATTGGTCCCAGGCCTCTTCTGCCTCCATGTCTCATACTTCATGAGCACATCCTCTCCGAAAGAATGGAGCCGAATCAAGGTGGTTTAAATGCATTTTAGGGAAACAGAAACAGCTTGACCACAGGCTCTCCAGGTTCGAGAGTCATATTTATCGAGGAGAGCCTACATTGGGAGATGCCCCTCCTCCGACTGAGTGGGAGATTCCTGTAGGAGCTGAAACGACCGCCGATGAGGACGCCGCTTTAACAGACGACTGGAGTGACATCGAGTGCAGCATAGCAGGCTAGATTAGGTGGTGTTGGCAATCGGCAGAGACCCCGCCCACGTCATGCCAACACCCATTTTGTCTATATCAGCTCTATTTGTGTAGCTTATGGTCATTACAAACCTTAAAGACCTTTGATTTTAGCCAGAGTCATTGTTCCTTCCACTCTTGTACACGTAGCCATCGCCATGTCAAAACCGCCGCCTCCAACATTAAACCATTTCCATTTTTAGTGCTTGCATTGCGTACCTTTTCTTTTCTCAATTCCATGGTCCTTATATGGAATAGCTTTATTTTGTGATAGTTTGTTGTTTTCGTTTCATTGCTCTAATCGGTTTTGGTTTTAATTGTGCTACGAGTACACTTCATCGTTGAAGTACTATGTTTAATTTTTCGTCTTTGAGAACTTCAGAAAAGTTTAACCGCACCTTAGCGCATTTGTTGGAAATCATAACCAGTGGGTGTCACTAGTTTAAATCTTGCTAGGGACTAGCAAGATGCAGGTTGGGGGGTGTGTTGAATACACAAAAAGAGTAACAATTATGTCGGAATTTATCACCTTCAGTCATATACTTTGCTCATACTGTATTAGAATAGTACTTTAATTGTTTTCGTGTTTCCGGACTTGTACGTGTTTTTTTCGTGTTTCATAATTGTTACAAGGGTTCGTGGTCCGTAGCGAATACGGATCATCGAGATGATGGCAACCAATCGTGGTGAAGCTCAGCGCAACGATGCCTGGAAACAAGTGTAGAGGCAAAGTGGGTGTTCCAGATCGCTCAAACCTGCAGACGGCACACCCAAGCTGGAATTAACAAGGTTGCTGCACCCCACACTTAACCCGCATTCCACTCCCACACGTAAAAGCAATCAAAGAAGAACCCAGACGGTGACGCATTACCTGATTTCGCACCATGTAATATTTGTGGGAATTAGCGTGATTACGATTCTAATGCAGGGTACGTTCGCTCAAACCATCAACGCTGGATCACAATGGCAAGGGTATAAAAGCTAAAGGAAAGGTAGAAGGCAACTTTGATTTCGAGGGCTCAGTTTTCATAAAAAGAGTGTTCTTTCTCAAAGTTTTTTCTAGGGTTTATGGAATGGAATAGGAGATTTCACTTTTCTCACAGATTTTGATTTGAAGTTCATGTAACCTCGCTAGATCACACCTGCTTTCCTCTCTCAAAAGATTTTTGCATTTTTGCCTGGTTTTGGGTAAGTGATGTTTGACTCTCTCAAGTTCCTTTTATGAATACTCTCACAATTATGATTCGCTTATAATTTCAATAAAGTTCTAGAACTTTATGTCGGGTTCTAACGTGGAAACTCACCCCATCAAGGTATGTCCCTAATTCATCTTTTATACTTCAATGGGATTGTGTGATATTAAGCACTTGTAGAGAAACTTTATAAAACTCCGTTGGGCATCCGACAACGTGTGAACAAGAGATCCTCGGTACACGATGTACTTGATTACAAGTGCAAGCTAAGAGTCTGAATTAATTGTTGAACAAGTGTTTAACAAAACTCGATCGTTTTTCATTCTAAAAGAGCGTTTAAAGCAAAATCTTCCGTCGAAGACCATTCATCAATGGCTCTTAGATGAGATTGTAAACTAAGAGGCAGGAATTACTTGATCAATAATGAGTGTAAACCTAAGAACCTCATCAATCATCTGCTTGTTTTAAAATAGTCTATTTAATTAATTACTCAATCAACCAACCACAACCCCATAATTTTTTCAAATACATCTTTGGAGAATAGTCTTAAGGATCAACTAAAAGACCACTCCCGTGGAGATGACTCTGACTCCCACAAGATACAATGCTAGAAAACTTTAATTCCTACGCTTGGGAATAAAATTCAGCATACGAATAAGACGAAGCAGCACTCATAATCCTTAATGAGTTCAACCCATCTCCTCTGTCTCATATTTAACTCCTTCTGTGTGAATAACACGCAGCTCTTTTTGGGCGATCTATAAAAATTATGTATGGAACCCCATATAAGTAATGCCTCCATATTCGTAGAGCAAAAACTACAGCAGCCAGCTCTAGGTCGTGTGTTGGATAATTCTACTCATGCTTCTTCAATTATCTCGAAGCATATGCTATCACATTTTCATGTTGCATTAACACACACCCTAAGCCCTGCCTGGAAGCATCACAATACACTGTATATCCATCCTGCCCTTATAACACTCTAAATATACCCTGGCTAGCTTTCATTGACACGTTATGATAATAAAAAGCAAAGGATAGTTTTTCTTAATAAAATAATGCTAAAAAATAAAATAGAAAAAACCCTAATTTCTACAAAAGACAAGGTAAAGTGGCCATTTACCACTTAAGGACCCAAGCGGTCATACTTAAGAAGATTATATGCCAAAATGAAATAATGGGAAATTGAAGTGCAAATACTAAAGAGTGGGAGGACTTATGTGCAAATAAAAGGGAAATGAAGTATAAAAAGGAGGGGAGACCAAAAATATCTCATTTTTTGGTCTCCAAAGAGAGCTCATACGATTGGGGGAGAAAGGAAGAGAAGAAGAAGAAGAAGAAGAAGAAGAAGAAGAGAAGGAGAAATAAAGGTATGGAAACTAAGATTAGTATGGAACTAAGTAAGGATTTCTATGATTTTCGCATGCAGTCTAGTTTTCAGGATGGAATTATGGTTTCTGGGGTATGGAACTAAGTAAGGATTTCTATGGTTTTCAAATCTGTGTGGTTTGAAGTTAGGAATATATCTTATCCCTATCATTAATATACATGGAATCCCCTTAATTCTATGTTTTTGTTTTTGAATGGTGGACTTTGGTAAATCTAACATCGAGTATGGAATTACCTTGGATGTGAGGTTTCTATGATTTTTAAGATGGATTCAAGTATGGAATTTGTCTAAATGTATGGATACATGTTCGGGTTAGAGGATTCTGCATAAACCTAACCCTAACTTGGCATAGTTATGATGTTTTCTGGTTTTTAGACCAGTTTTGGGATGGTTTATGCCGTGTTTTTGGCATGTTTGGTGCCATGTTTGTGACATGTTTTGTGGCCTCAATTGGGAGGATATTGCACACGGTGGACAAGGTCAGTTCCGGATGGTTTCTAGTCGTAATCATGCAGCCAGAGCTTCCAAGGAGCCGTTTAAGCACGGCAGGTGGAAGCCACGCCATTGGTGTGGCTGGGCTCAAATTTGCAGCCCTTAAGTAATGCGCACTCAGATGGGGTTCCACGCAATTGTGCGTAGTCTCGTGACACTTTCAAACCTCTAACTTCGAACGACCATAACTCCTTCGTCTGAACTCCGTTTTTGGTGTTCTTGGACTCTATGGAAAGCCATTTGAGTATAGAATCCATCCATATATATATTGATACAATATTGAGCTTATAATAAGTCCAAAAATGACAAAAACCAGTGGCTGCTGCTATCACGTAGTGCCGCAAGCTGATTTCTTCATGGCTTGCAATTTGTATGACTCTTTCAGACTGCTGGGTGTTCTAGACTTCTATGGAAAGCTCATTGAGTCCTTAATCTAACCATATACTATTTAATGGCACGGTGCCCAAATCTTGTCTAAAATTGAATTGTTGTACCAAGTGTACTAATCGCCAGTTAAAGTTAATTGGAATACATAGTAAGAAAGGATAGATATGAATAAGAAATAATGCGATATGTGTGATTTGATATAAAGGAGTATAGATAAGAAAAGTACTCACTGTGCATCAAAGAAAGAGTCTCTCGTCTATACCCTATGGGAGATAGGATACCGACAAAATACAAGAAAATGTACAAGTATAGGAATGTATGTATATGTCATAAGATATGCGATAGTCCGATGCTACATGAAGATATAAGCACAAGATATAAGTGTTACAAGTAGATGACATGATATGAATATAAGAGTATATGATATGAATATAAGATTGTCATACATAAACGAATAGATGGAACATGATAGGAACACATGAATGAGTAAAAGCATACATGATAGAAATATAGAACGTACATGAATAGCTAAATCATGATAGAAACGTATAAAGGATATGATGCATAAATGATATAAAGAATAAGAATATATATAAATATATGATATGATATGAATAGATGAATAATATGAATATAGGAATATATGATAGAAATACATGAGATTAGGAAGTATACGATTAGACAACACATGCTAGAAATGCACAAATGATAGGAAAATAGTTACATGTATGGTAAAGAATTCTGAATACAGTAAATTGAATTTAAAAGATATATGACAAATGCAAAGATACAAATACATGGTTGTAAATATCGCATATGATTACCGAATAACAATAATTATTCGGGAATATGAGATATGTACTGAATATGAAATATAACTGGATTGTCTACTTAGAACCTAGTAGAGGGATAGATGGGCATGCCTATTAGGGAAAACAAGTCTGCAGCATACTGATTAGTTGGCCCCGTTTGGGTCATTATAGCGCCTTCGTGCCCTTATAGATGGTTATTGTCTCGTACAATGATAACAGCGCCTTCTGGCCCTTATAGTTTCCTTTATCCACTTCTAAGGTTTATGCAGGCATAAAACATAAAACAAATGATTTGAATATGACATGTGAAAAGATATGATATGATCTGAGAAGCATAGCACTGCTATGTGATGATAAGTTCTATGACATGAGATTATACGGTCCAACATGATATATGAAAATGTATAAGAATGTAAAATGATCTGAGAAGTTAATATGAATACAGTATATGGAAAGTACAAAGCACAGTACATGAAAAGTATATGAATAAGTACAGTACATGAAAGAGAAAGTAATATGAAAAGTATAACAGGAAAACAATATATGAAAATATTACATGAACAAAGACATGAATACAAAGATATGAAAAACAAAGACACGATGACAAAGATATGATAACAAAGACATGATAAAGTACATGAAAATGTAACATAACAAATGCAGATAAGATAACCATGAAAGTAATATATGTATACGAATATGACAGACACATAATAGGATATGTAATATGAACCATTAGAAAGATAATAGATCAAATGATAAGTACTAGAATAAGAAATAAATGATATGAAAGGTTATATGTCAAACGTCACATGATAGAAGTGTATGTTATAAGAAAATGATAAGATAAGTGTATTTGTTGAGACGATCATAGTTATCGGGTCGTCCTCAGATATGTGTTTCCTACTAAGCTGCAGTTTGTACTGGGCTTTTAATTCGTGCAGGTACGTATAAGACAAAGATAGAGGATAGGACATCCCACATCAGCAGAGCAGGCCAGCTCAGAGATAGGTGCTCACCGCACTACTTCCGCAATCTCTGTATTTTTGAATAGGTATAAGCTTTGTATATTGAGAAGTAATGGGACTTAGTGTATAGAACATGAATACCACTATGGTGGTATGTATAATGTATATGTAAAAGAATTTTTTTTGTTATTACAGAAATTGTACATATGAACGAAAACAGTACAGGTCGCCTGAAAAAAAAAAAGGTTAAGAGTCCTGGGTCCCGAAGTGTGACACTGGTGACACCCCACGGTGCCGGGTCAGCGTCTGCTCTTACTGAAGTGTGAACTGTGTGGCTAAGGTCAATTTCCGTTTTATTTCATTGAAGCTTTGCTGACATGCCTCTGACCATACAAACTTTTCCTCTTTCCTTGTCAATTTAGTCAAAGGAGCCACTAACTTCGAAAACCCCTCAACAAACTTCCGATAGTACCTCGCAAACCTAAAACTCGTATCTCTCAAGTTACATTCGTGAGGGTGGTTTGGGGCTCACAATTGCCTCAATCTTTTGAGGATCAATAGAAACCCCCTCTACTGAAATCACATGTCCTAGAAAGGCAACACTGTCTAACCAGAACTGGCATTTACTGAATTTGGCATACAACTGATGTTCCCTCATAATCTATAAAAATGTCCTTTAGGATGCTCCTCATGATCTTCTTACTCGCTCGAATAGATCAAAATGTCATCAATGAATACTATAACAAACTGATCTCAATAAGGCTAATAAATCCTATTCATAAGATCCATAAAAGCAACTGAGGCATTAGTTAGTCCAAATGGTATGACTAAGAACTCGTAATGCCCACACCGTGTTCTAAAAGCTGTCTTAGGAACATCCTCTTACCGGATCTTTAATTGATGGTAATGACCTCAGATCAATTTTTGAAAATACCCTCGCTCCTTGTAATTGATAAAAAAGATCGCTAATCCGTGGAAGCGAGTATTGATTGCATACTGTCACTTTATTCAACTCTCTGTAATCAATACACAATCTCAAACTTCCTTCATTTTTCTTCACAAACAGAACCAGCGCTCCCCAAGGCAAAGTACTCAGCCTGACAAAACCCTTACTCACAAGCACCTCCATATGTACTTTCAATTCTTTCAACTCTAAAGGAGCCATTCTGTAAGGTGCCTTAGAGATTAGTTATGTCCCAAGGGCTAATTCAATCTGAAAATCAATCTCTCTATCTGGAGGTATACCTTGAAGATCCTCTGGAAATACATCTGGAAATTCTCTGACTATCGGAATATCTTCCAGTCGACTACCACTATCCCTTACCTCAATGGTATAAGCTAGGTACCCCTGATATGACTTCCGGAGCATCTTACTAGCCCTCATAGTTGTCATAGTATTGGTAGGTAGTATCTTCCATAACCCACAAAAAACAACCTCTGTCTCCCCTGGTCTACAAAACCTAACTCTTTCCTATAACAATCCATTGTAGCATGATGTCTAGATAGCCACTCCATGCCTAATATAACATCAAATCACTAGATACACTGTCTGCATAAACTCTTGGCCTCCAATAATCACCTTGCTATCCCGATAAACATTCTCTTCTATTCATGAATCCCTGTGGTGGAAGAGATGACTAATTATGTCAGAGTCTATAGGTCGGACTCCACATTAACATTTGAAATAAAACCCTATAGAAATAAAAGAACGCAGAGTTTAAGGGTCTATAAGAATACGAGAAAGCATCACTAGCCAAATATTGAAATCATACCTATCACAACATCGGGAGCAGTATCAGCATCCTGCTGGGTAGCTGCAAATACCCTGGCCTAGGTCATAGGTCGTCTACCGAGGTCCTCTCAGAAATGACCTCTACTTGCTGATACACTAGGTATATTGGAAGGAGTAAAACCTCTACCAAATATTCTTCCGATTCGACTCTACCGCTTAACTGAAAATGGCCTCTATACCGTGTCAATGTAGCTTACCAATCGCCGTGAGGCTAACTTTGACATTCCTTTGCAAATGTCCTCGACTGGTCCACAAATTGTGAATAAACATCTATGACTTCCATCCGCATTCCCATGAAACCTCACTTATCGCATCATTGTCATGTCGTAGAAGTTCCACGATGGTTTTACCCAAACTCCGACTAGACTCGTCGCTCCGACCTATCTTACTCATTTTCTTTCCCGTGGTGGCTCTCCCCTTCTTCGACTTTTTATCGATCCACCCCAGTCCAAGTAGATCCATCTCTCTTTTCGGGTCTGCGAACCTCTCGTGCAATATGGAGGAGTTAATCTCAAACTCCTCTCTAACTCGGCGCGTTCTCAACCACTGGCCCATAGCGACTATAAGAAACTGACGCCACAATACTCTTGACCTCTTTTCTCAGGCCCACTACAAACCTCTTACTTTTTTGTACCTCGTGGTCACAAATTAGAGGAAAATGTCGCACTAGTTCTGAGAACTTCTTTTTGTAATCTGTCACCGACATGGTCCCCTACCCGAGCTTGAAAAATTCTTCAATTTTCTAATCTTTATAGACCGTAGGGTAGAATTTCTCTATAAAATCCTCTTTAAACTGTGTCCAGACACCCCTCCGACAACCGCCTCTCAGGCCGCTTCCACGCCGCGCTCGCCTCACAGGAAAGGTATGTCACCATCTCGCTTCATCGGAGCAAACCTATAACACCGAACACCCTCTCATTACCTCAGCCACGACCATGCCTTTAGATCCCTTATTTCGTCATAATTTCTGCCCCTAATTTCCTTCGCCCCTCTCAATGGACACCGCCGTCTACTCTGGCCGACAAAAATGTTGTGCCTAAAATCTAAGCAATCTGATCAAGCGGTATATTAACTCCCGCTGGCTCTGGAGGACGTGATGGTCCTGCCTGTGAAGGCTCTAAAGGAACAGGAGGTGGAATAGGAACATTAACAGACTCATCCATATGTTCTCAACTGAAGGCATAACTCGCAGAACCCTCCTCTCGGGCCGGGATCACCTCACGACGCATTTTCCTGTGAAAATTTAAAACATATCATATGTTATAAAGTTCATAAGGACATTTAAATTGTCAAAATAACTCATGCACCTTTGAATAAAACATTAAATCATTTTAGGATCGTGGAGACTTTCAAACCACCATAATATTTTCAAACCTTGGCTCGATACCACGCTGAAGCTGGACCCAACCCGGTTTTCCTCCTAACCCGGTGGATCCTCCCTGCACTCCTAATGACGAGAAAACATTTCTTTAAACTCTTTTAAAAGTGAACTGCTGAGCTAACCCATTTATACCGTTATGCTTTCCATTAAAACCTTATGAAACATGGTGGGAATTTTTTTTTTCTTTTAAACATTAAACCCTTTCTATATGATTAAACATTTTACGTAAAATCGCGTATTTCCTCTTGCTTTTTCTTTTGCGATGGTTTCAATTTATAACACCTGTAATAAAACATTTTATACTACCAAAAATATTCATTTACTCCACATCCAACTACGAGATATCAAGTCCACCACAAGAAATTTCAAATCAAAATTTAAAATCCTTTTCTAAACATCATTGAAATATAAACAATATTTTATAACATATATACATTACAATATAAAGGTGCACAAGTAGTTATTTAAAATAAGGTCTATACATTTTCAAAAAGTGGTCGTCACGTGAGGTGGAAGTGTCACTTAGCCTGAGGATGCTTGAACTGCTCGTCAGTCTCTGCCCTTGAAAACATTTTATAAAACATTTGGAAAGAAGGTGAGCTAAAGGAGCTCAATGAGAGTACAGTTCGTATGAAAATAATGTTTCCAGATATAGTTCAAATACAATGTGTAAAACAATTGTATAAACATATCATTTCAATAAACATTAACTTTACTTTCTCTTCCTCAACCTTTCATATCCACAGAACCCACTACCTGCTAACCACCAAGGCCCATGAAAGAACCTCCTCGATAAAATGATTTTATGATCACTGATGACCCAAAAAGGAACCTCCGATAAATCGTGCCTTTCTTTTAAATACCATTGCACTATGGAATAAATCACATCATGCATTGGTAACCTTTTCATACTTTTCACGTGTATAGCGCTATGCATCACTCTTCCCTTCCCTCTATAAAAAAAATCATTTCCCTTTCCCATGTACCATGCATGCGTAAAACACTTTAGTCGACTTTCCTTTAAACTTTATTTTTGTAACATAGGGTAACCATGAATTCAATCATAAACATTTTTCATAAACATATATATATATATATATATATATATATATATATATATATATATATATATATGGTATATATATATATATAATATACATTCATAAACATTTCTTTTCATATGGAAACCAAAATCATGTTTTATAAACTATGGAAAACCATAATCCTTTCTTTCATATTTCTAAATTATAATTTAAAGTCAAGAAAACCACATTTCCTTTTTCATTTAAACATTTATTCATAAACATTTCATTTAATATGGAACCATAAATCATGCTTCATAAAACTATGGAAATCATAATCATTTCATATTTTCTCAACATAAATAAAGTCAAGAAAACCACATTTCCTTTTTCATTTAAACATTTATAACATAGATATGAAAACAAATACATTTATAAACATTTATAACTCTCTCCATGCTATATCTCATTTTTCTTTTCAACTTTTAATTTCATTAATTCCTAGTATTCAAGTAATGTCATTCAATCACCTCAAACTAACTCAAATAACATCACTTCCATTAACATCCAAGGTTGACCTAAACTACAACTTATAATCTCATTCTTCTTTTTCAATTTCTTAACAAAATCAACCATAATCATGTCAATTTTTAATAGCTAAAGCCTTAATATAACTCAATTGGAAGGTTTAAATAAATAACTATAAAACCCTAATTGCTTACCTTAGGAGTTTTGGTGTCTTGATGTTAACTTGAATTCCAATGAAATCTCTTGTTCAAATCTACATAAAGACATGCCAAGAAACTCATTTACACTATCATATAATCATTTCCTCCATTAACCTTCAAATTCACATAGACTAGTAAGTGATCTCACCTCAAAAACTTGATTTTTCACTTAGATTTGAACTAGGTTACTTCAATGGGACATGATGCACACTTGAAATAGGACTTAAATGGCATGAGAATTACTTGAAATGGATCGAGAAGGCTGCAGAAACCTTTCTCCCTTGCTTGACGTTAATTCCTCTCTTGCCTTTGCCTTCTCAATTTGTGTTTCACCCAGAGCACACCCAAAAGACAAGTCTATGGCACTTTAAATGATCATTTTTCATGCCCATCGTGCCCTTCAATTATCCTCAAATTAACCCCATGCCATTGGTTAGCATCCTTGCATTCTCATCGGGTCCATAGGTAACCATATACCAAAAGCAACTAATTCCACTTTATGCTCCATAAAATCCCACTAACTTGAACCATAGTTAGCTTAACTAACTCATGGTTTGCTAACACAGATATCCTTTAACTTTAGTTAACTTTAACTAACCAAAGCGTCGGACTTTAGTTAACTTTACTCATCCACTTACCATAGTTAAGTTAACTAATTTATAATAAATATCTAAATTTATGGAGAAAGCTCTCATACGTCCATGCTAATCACATGCATCACCAAACTTACATGGGACCATTCTATCAAGTTAAGGCTTTGCTTACTTAGATTAGGGTTACTCATCAAATGACTTAAATGCCCTCCTTGCAAATAATACCCCTATACCGATAAAAATTTCGAAAATATTCCATGATCGTCAAATCATAAAATTGACCATGGAATACTCTAATTAAACTTATTTCCTATCATGAAAATGCTTTAGAAAAAATTCTAGGGGTACAAGGAATATTTTTACAACTATTTCGTAAAAAGGGCATTTTCGTCATAAATCGTCGGAGGCTTCAAAAAACCCCTTCAACGAATTCTGCTTTAATCCGCTTTAGTTTCTTTAGACTCAATACATTATTATGAACTTTTTCGATTTTCGGGGCTCGTTTTTGAAAATTACTATTCATTTGACCGTTTCCAGTCAAATACATAACTTATCGAAAACGAAATTTACTATTCATGAAAACAGTAAATTCAAGGTCTTACAGTAGGACCCCAAAATTGCCCTGATTTGCTGATTTTGTCCCTTTTTCCATAAATCCAACCAAAATCAAAAGAAACTGTGATACTCTCCAAAAACATCTCCAAGTGTGTTCTAACCCAACCAAAACCAAACATAGAGATTAATTAGGGTTTTTCCAAACCCAAACTCAAATACTTGTAAGTTAGGTTAACTTCCTAACACCCAAACAGGTATCCATACATCATAAACCAAGAATTCATTCTCAAAGGGAGGATTCCATACTCATCTTATACAAACTAGTGTTTTACCAACCCAAATTTCAACAAATCTAGGGTTAGGATGAATTCCTAACTAAACCCTATAAATGGAACAAACTAATATCCATACAAAAGTCCAAAAATCCATACTAATCCATAGTAATCCATACAAAACCATAGCAATCCATACAAATCCATTCTAATCCATACAAATCCATACCTGAAATCCTCTTCTCCTTCTTTATCTTGCAAAAACCTTAGCTTTTCTCCCACGCTTGTTCTCAAAAACGTTTTTGGCACAATGTGCCTTCAAGACCAAATGTGGTCTTGGCAACTTCTATTCTCTTAAGGCCATGTTTGGCCCAAACCCATTTTTTAAGGTTGTTGTCCCAAATGGCTATATAGCCCATACTTTCTATTTCTATTTGCACTTCCAATCCCCATATTTACACTTGGACATATAAACTATTTACAATCGACCCTTAGGTCCTCATTTTGCACTTCCATTTTTACCTTGTATTCAGACAAATTCGAAGCTCGAATTTACTCTAGCAAAATAATAATTGCAAAATGGGAAGCACTTTATAATATACCCTAATTATTTAAAAACGACTGTGTGTATTTCAAGTAATCCCCCCTTTTAAAAAATAAATTTCGTCTCAAATTCACTAATTGAAGAGCTGAGGGTATCAGACCATCACACCCCGATTCCCATGTCGCTTCTTCCATACCGTGATGTTGCCATAGCACTTTTACCAGAGGGACTTGCTTGTTCCGTAATCGTCTTATTTCACGATCTAGAATAGCTTTCAGCTCTTTATCAAAAGTGAAATATTCTTGTACTTGTATATCTTGAACTGGTAATATGTGCGATGTGTCAGAACGATATCTCCAAAGCATAGACACATGGAATACATCATGTAATTTGGCATCATCTTTATAAGCATTTACTATCATTTGCTTCAAATCTGGTATAAATTTCAATTGAGCCAATAAGGCTCCATCAGAATCAAATCTCCAGTCATAATCTTTCGAAGTCAAAGCAAAAATCATTTTCCTACTTAAGGCATCTGCCACTACATTTGCTTTCTCGGGGTGGTAATCAATTATACAATCATAGTCTAAACATTCAACCACCGACGTTGTCTCAAGTTCAAGTCCTTTGAGTTAGCAAATATTTCGACCTATGATCAAGAAAATTCTACATTTGTCTCCATATAAATAGTGTCGCCAAATTTTCAAAGCGAATACTACAGCTGCTAACTCCAAATCATGAGTGTGATAGTTTTGTTCATGTGGTTTCAACTGTTTGGAAGCATAAGCCACCACTTTCCCATCCTGCATCAATACGCATCCCAAACCTATCATCGAAGCATTACTGTACATAGTATAATCCCTACCCGAAGTAGGCTGAATCAACACTGGTGCTTCAACCAATGTTTCTTTTAACCTTTTAAAGCTGGATTGGCACTTATCATCCCAATCAAACTTCACCCCTTTTTGAAGTAATCTTGTAAGTGAGGATGCTATAACTGTAACTTTGCATAAATCTCCGATAATAACCAATAAACCTAATAAACTTACCTCGCTTACATTTCGAGGTGGCTTCAACCACAACTCCGCTTTCAATTTTCACTCGTCCACTCTAATACCTTCAAGAGATACAATATGACCCTAGAAGGACACTTCCTAAGCCAAAAATGATATTTATTTAACTTGCAAATAATCGATTCTCTCTCGTGACTGGTGTAATACTATCCTCAAATGGTGTTCATGTTCCCGTGCATCTTTTAGAATACACTGTGATGTCATAAATAAATACCACAACAAATTGATCTAACAAGTGAAAACCCCATTCATCAAAGTCCATAAATGCAAATGAGTATCAACCCAAATGGCATTACTAAGAACTCATAATGGCCATAATGGGTTTTGAAAGTCGCTGACATCAACCTCTTTAACTCTGAGTTAATAATATCTTTGATTGCAAGTCTATTCGAAAGACACTTCGCCCTTTCAACTCCGATCAAATAACTCCTTCTATTCTTGGCAATGGATACTTATTCTTAAACCCGGCCACTTGTTTATTTACCTAAGAGTCAATGCACACATCCTGGCAGTGCCATCTTTCTTAACAACAAAACCTACGCATCTCAAGGTGAGAATTAGTCGATGAAACCCTTATCCAATAGCTCATGTAGTCGTAGCTCAACTCTTTCAGTTCAGCTGGAGCCATACCGGTAGGGTGCCTTCAAAATAGAGTCGCTCTCGTGACAACTTCAATGAGAGATCCACTTCTTCAAGTGGTACCTGCAATTCCATTGGGAAATACATCAGAACTCCCTAATCATAGGAATATTAAATTCACTCGCTTCTCTTTCTGAGTCAAGAATCAAAGCCAAAGGCTTCACAACCTTTTCTAGAACGCTTCGCTTCCAGCTGAAATAACTTTCTAGATGATTCGTGACGATACCCCAGACTGCTACTTATGATAGGTCAACATTTAGCGTAACTATTTTCTTATCACAATCCACTGTGGCCCGATGTTTGGATAACCAATCCATTCTAGACAATACACAAAATAAGGACATCTGCATTAGGCCAACATATTACTATGTAGGTACATCCTTAATCTAAGACTCTTCGTAAACGCCTAAACCTAGCTCCGATAATTAAATCACACCCCCACCTCCCAAATTTAGGCTGATGAAGGGGGCGTAAACTATATTGGGACTTTACTTGCTTTTTCGTATTACTGATGGGCTCAAGTCTATAACCGAATCAAAATATCATATACAAAGATACAAATAAACTAATCGTAGTGGTGCTTTACAAAGGTCAATACATACATCCTAAGTCCCATTTATATATACATATACAAAATCGTACATTTACATTTCAGGCAATCGAGCGTAGGAACCTACTGTGATGGGACTCCTACCAGTTTGTTGCCCAAAGAGTATGAAGTGATTGCAAACGTCCTCCTCTGTACCTGCACGGATAAAAACCCGTGCTAAGCTTAACGCTTAGTGGGAAACATATGACTTACACATATACACATGCACTAGTACTCATTTATAGTAAGCATATAACAGTAACAGATATTTAGAATTTTTCATGAATTCATATAACAAACTTATACACATACTTGTACTTATAGCAGACTCTGCGCTGTTTAGATCTCCCCGGGAGTGAGTTACAAAGTTTATATCAGACGGCAGGCACCCGTGAGGTACTACATAACTATATTTGTACGTAGGCACCAGAGGTGCTACAGAGCTTATACTTGTACAGAGGCATCCGTAGGTACATTCAGAGTAGAACGATGTACATTACTTTACTCTTATTCGTTATTCAGACTCTTATCATGTAACTGTTTGATTACCTAGACTAGTAATAAGAAATGAGTAGGACACAGCAAAATAAGTACCTGAAGGTACTTATGCATTTGAGGTGTCAGAAGACAAAGCAAGAGTGCCGCGACCGATTGAGATGTCGCCTCAATTAATCAGAGAGTATCAAGTACTAAATGTGTCGTACACTACCAGAGAGTGTCGTCGCACTAATCGTAGAGGATTGAAGCACTCAGATGTACCTCGCCACGTAATGTAGGTTCCGTGGTCATTCAATATCCTACTTAGCAAATTCTACAATTATATGTGTTCAGGAACTTACTACCTTATCATAGGAGCATTAAGTTTGCTAGCTTCAAACTTTTGCTTCACTGAGGCGGCGAGGTACTGTCTAATTTTTCCTTTACCTTACAAACATGAATGGACCCTTTCATACACTTATAGGGTCCTCATTAGTCCAATAGACAAGTCCTCGAAATAACGAATAGCAAAACATGACAAAAACACGTATGCGTGACGATTACTTTATACCTTAAGCGTACCCCGAGGCTTGTCGAGCCTCCCTGGCGTCGCGCCACGATGTGGACATACCACCTTGGCGTGGAACACTGCTCTTGCATGGGATCCCTGCGTAGCGGCGTAGGACCCGAAATGCCAGTTGTGATTTGGGTCCTTTTTCCATAAATACAACCAAGTAAAGAAAACTCATATACTCTCAAAAAACATCTCACTAAGTGTGTGTTCTAACTGACGAAACCAAACATAGAATTTAATTAGGGTTTCCAAACCCCAGACTCAAATACTTGTAAGTTAGGTTAACTTCCTAACACCCAAACATGTAACCATACATCATAAACCAAGAATCCATACTTAAAGGGAGGATTCCATACTCATCTTATACAAGCTAGGGTTTTACCAACCCAACTTTCAACAAATCTAGGGTTAGGATGAATTCTAACTAAACCACAGAAATGGAACAAACTAATATCCATACAAAGTCCCTGATCCATACTAATCATTAATCCATACAAAACCATAGCAATCCATACTAATCTATACAAATTCATACCTGAAATCCTCTTCTCCTTCTTCTTGCAAAAACCCTAGCTTTTCTCCCACACTTGCTCTCAAAATTTTTTTTGGCACAATGTGCCTTTCCAAGACCAAATGTGATCTTAAGTAACTTATTCTCTTAAGGCCATGTTTGGCCTAAAGCTCCATTTTTAGATTTAAATTATCCCTAAATGGCTATATAGCCCATACTTATTTCTATTTGCACTTCAATCCCCATATTTACACTTAGACATAAACTTATTTACAATTGACCATTAGGTCCTCATTTTACAAATTTTCATTTTTACCCTTGTATCTTGTACAAATTCCGAGTTTCGAAATTTCTCACTTAGCAAAATAATAATTGCAAAAAATTTCAAAATTCACCCACATAATATACAATTATGTTTCAAAGCGACTAGGGTGTATTTGAGAGTCAGTATAGTTAGTCGGTCCTCCTGACCCCCAGTATGCTAACTTTGTCTGATAGCGGCGGTGCGACTGCCCATAGCCTGCGAGACTGTGATCAAACCACAGGTGGTGTGCCTCGTAGACGTGATCCCTCTTCCAGACTTGTCATCTATACATGTCAAATATGAAGTGAAATAACTAGCGATTACGTAATACTTGGTAGCTAAAATTCTCAAATCCTGAATTTACCTATTCATTTACTTTCCAAACCCCTAAGGTCATGTTTCCTAAACCTAGTGTTCATTATTTCCTATATACCATTTACCAAGTATATAATTCACACAATATTATGCGATAAGAGCCTGATAAGTCATCGGAATGCCTGATGAATGCATGTTAAACTCGCCCGTAATTTAAATTGTCAGATACCTACTTTCGCCGATTAGCTATGTTTCTAGTATCGCTATCGACTCCGGTATTTACTAAAACTAGGCTCACGATGCAAGCGATGGCGCCCAATTTCAGTCTTTTTTCTTTTTTTTTGAGGGGTTAAATACAGTATGTCATGATAGAAATCTACTGTCATTGACGAATCAGCTGTCGTCTTGCGCGGTCCACTTGTCGTGCCGCAGCGCCCAACTTATAGTCTTGGCGCCTAGCACAGTACAGCCGCGTGCAAGGCCTCCTGCATCATGGCGTAGTATGGCGCCACAACGTCGCGCCCAAAGGCTTGTCGTGCGTGTGGCGATACATCGTCGTGCGCCACCTGCCTTGTTAAGATGCGACTCCATGCCCCACTGTCGCGACATAGAATGCTATGTAGCGACATGGAAACCCCATATCCTGGAACTTTCTGTCGCAACGTAATAGTACTTTGTCGCGACGTAATAGTACTTTGTCGTGACATTAAAACCCCGTCGAGGCGAACTTTGTCGCGACACAGAGTACTTTCTATCATTGACATAGAAACTTCTAGCCTTGATCCAGGCTTTGTGTGACATAACCACTGCTCGCGACATAATTCCTCGCTACCTTGGTGACTCTTTATTGCGACATAAAAATACTGCTGTCGCGGCAATCTTCCCAATGACCCGACTATGCCGTAACTTAAAATTCCTGTCGCGACCACAGAAACCTCGATGCGTATACTCTGTCACGACATAAAAAAGAGCACGCCCCAATGCGAGCTCTATTGTGACACATAAATACTGCATGCGTGAAATCTTGTCGTAACCACGGGAAATCTCCTTGGCATAATCAAAGCTCCATCATAGCCCTAACCTCTTGTCGTGATCGTCTCAATCGCGACAAGGGAACCTTTGTCGCGACATTGTCACAACCAAAAACAAACCTTTACATTGCGTGCTACGAAGAACCCCGGTCGCGTGAAAACCCGGGGGACAAACTATTTGCGACTAAGGAAGGCACATGACCTTGATACACCCCCACCCTTAGCGCGGTGTCATAGAGCCACCCCATGAAACCCCGGTAGATTTACTTCCCTCGACTAGAGAATCCTATGAAACTGAATGTATTCTTCTTGAAAACCAGTATAAAATTTTTCTTTTTCTAAACTTGTGATTTTATAAAATTTCGTGACATAACGGTATGCATATAGGACACTTATCCAAAACACATGTATGCTCCCGATTTACACTTTCAAAATATGGCAATAACACAAAATCTTTCCAAGAGCCTTAGGCTCATCACATTTCCCCAACAAAAACTATATGCGGCCATATGCTCAAGCCATAAATTCAAAGTATTTCCTTACACAAGTTATTTAATACAGCATTGATACAAAAGTCAAGAGAATCCTAATATGCTCCAGTGTCATACGTATCTCGGAAAATAATTTTAAAGCAACAAAATAATGAGCTAAACGAGCTCGGTGAGTGTATGCTTTATAAAATGTTTAGCACTAATATCTCAAAACTATAAAACTCTCTTTTCCAAGATTTCCGGAAACTTTGCTTGCACGCTTTAAAATTTTCTAAAACTTTTCATACTTGCTTGCTTGCTTCGCTTTGCTTTTCTTTAAAAGTTTCTAAAACTTTTCATAAACCTCTTGCTTACTTAATTTACTTTGCTTTATTTTGCTTTAAAAGTTTCTAAAACTTTTCATAACTTCTTGCTTGCTTTAAAAGTTTATAAAAACTTTTCATAAACACGGGAGCCTGGGCTTCGACCGCTTGCTTTAACAATTTATAAAACTTTTCATAAAACAAGGGAGCTTGGGCTCAATAGTTTACTTTAAAAATTCTGAAAACTTTTCACAAACATGGGAACTGGGCTCTTAGTTTACTTTAAAAGTTTATAAAACTTTTCCTGAAACACTGAGGATGCAGGCTCAGCAGGTACACCAGTGGTTGATTTCAAATTTTAATAGTATGTTTATAAATGTATCAGCCATTGGAGGCCTTTTCCTACTTATTTGTACCCCGGTGAACACGGGGCACAGGCTGACCATGCGGTCATTTGGACTGGTCCGCATCACCTGGAGTGGAAGAGCCTTGGCTCAATTCCATACCAGGACAGGCTCATGTTTGGCTCACCATAATCTAGCCTTCAGAGCTTAACCTAGATACTCCGATGCAGGCTGGTCTCCTTTGAATTCCATAGATGTGAACTAAGTTGCCGACCGAGCCATTAAAAATGCATGAAATGATGTCCCCCAATACCACAGCGCCGTCTGAATACCTCTGAGCCCCAGGTATGCTTGCTTAAAGTAGGGATTTCGTTGAGCTGTTTTATAAAATATACTTTGTTTGCTTGCTTGCTTGCTCTTTGAAATATGGTTTTATAATTCAAAACCATTTGCTTGCTTACTTTAAAGAGTATAGTTGGATCGCTGAAAACATTACTTGTTTACTTTTCACATATGGTTTAAATCAAAACCATTATTTGCTTTAAAATATGGTTTACAATCAAAACCATTAAATACCAGTGTAAAATAGTTTATAATAATACACTAGTATTTGAAAAATAGGTTTAGAACACTCCTTTTGTTTGCAAAAGCAGAGCACGACTCATGACTCCCTTTGCTTTTAGCCTGCCTTTCGAAGCCGAATACGGTGAAAACATTAATCGCTGCGTATAGCGTAAATTAGCATTACTTCTACATAAAGTCACTTTAGGGTCACACAACATTCATATACGCCAAATGAACAAATTTACCTTGAGCACAAAAGCCCTAACAAAAAAGCACTTATTTTGGTAAACCTTTTACAACAATACTCTCTGGACACAGTAACCAAAAATTATTCAAACAGTCTTCAAAAATTACAAACTCTCAGATCAGTCCTTTATATATCTAATGACATCTCTTTAAATTTTCAATTAAAAATTCCTTCTCTAAGGTCCTCAACCATAACCTGAGATTTACCATTTTTTAATGCCAAATTCAGTTTGGCTCACTGAATCACCTATTGTTATCCTTGATTTCTGGGGTCTTAACTCCATAAATTGGAAATGGTTTCTTCACTCATTTAGTCCATTGTTCTAATGTTTCTTCTCAATTCTGGAATCACCCAATTTGGATCACAAAACTCAAGTTATTGTATTTTACATCTAGATTACTCAAATTGGCAAAAACAAGTCTGCACATAACTCACTTTGACAAATTTCTGGGAACTTTGGGTTACAATTTGCTTGCACACTTCCTTCAGATAAATTATTCCCTAAGTCTATTTTACCCATAATTTTGAATCCTCCAATTTTGATGGTGAAACTCCATATGGCCAAAACACTATAACAATACCCAAAACAGAGCATAACCAGTGAGCTACATGAGCTCATACTTTCAGTCGTATTTGGGAGCCTTAGGCTAATTTGCTCTTGGTCCTTCTATAAATTGTAGCCCTATCTTATAGTTCTTTGCAATTGGAATCAATTCATTTGGATGATTATAATCTATGGCAAAACAAGAAACAGGGGTTTTTACCACGACAGCATTTCCTTTAAAAAAAAACCCAACATTCTCCTTTTACAACAATTCCTCAAAACCAACATAGGTCATCAAAACAACTTCATACTTGAATTGGTGGTTTGGAACCTCATATAACCAAACCCTAGGTGAAAATCCTAAGAATTCAGCAAGGTCCACCAATCCTGAAACCATAGAATTGCAGTGGATTCCTTATTCTATATTAGGTTTTCCCATAAAACTTCAAAATTCTAGGTTAGGGATGATCTCCCCAAAACCCTAGAACAAGGAGCAACTAATCTCCATGGAAACCTTAGAATTCATATAATAAACCCAAATTAAAGGATTCCATACCTGAAATTCTTCCTCTCCTTCTTCTTCTTCCTCTTCTTCCTCCTCTTCCTCTTCTTTTCTCTCTTCTCCAACCTTCTCCACGTTTTCTTAAAGGAGACCAAATAATTTTGGGTTTGTCTCTCCTCCTTTATACTATCATTTATGCCTTAATTGCAATTAAGTCCTCCATCTCTTTAACATTTGCCTTCAACTTTAGTTTATTTCTATTTTGGCATACTATCTTCTTTGCTTATGACCTTTATGTCCCATTTGATCAATTACGATTTTACCCTTGTTCTCGTACAAATTCCAGGTTAAATAAATTTATGATTTCACAATTTCATCCTTAATAACAACTCCCAAAATACTACAATGACACTTGGTGCACATATCGCCCCTCTGATTGTCTGAGTACACCCTCTCGGGATGGCGATTCTGAGGCGTGATAACCGCCTGCGACGCCGACAGTATTGCGGCAGGCAAGGAAGCTTTGTCGTGACCGGAGGAGAAAATCGTAGCGACCCACCTTTGCCCGACATGCATTAGCCTTTACGGGCCTTTTTTACACCTCCGGCTCTCACCCATTCTTTGTAAATTCATCCTCTTACCTCGATACACATTTGCGAGGCGAGTATAAAATTTGAAGCTATTAACTTTTCTCTTGAACAAATTTAAAATAAAATTTTCAAATATTTTCCAATATAGTTTGTTAAAGGTTAGTGGCTAAAAATAACCACTTTGCCCGAAGCTACTTTTACTGTTCTTTTTCTTCAAAATGTCCAAATTAGCATTTCCTTCTTTCGATACGAATATTGATTTACTAAATTCTTTCGATCCCTAAGCAGCAGCCCCATAAAACTTGTTAAGAGGACCAAATATTAGTGTATACAAATTTATGACACTATTACCAAGGACTATTGTCTAATCCGTGCCGTAAAACTTGTTGGCCTTGAGTCGTGTCTTATTATCTAGTTGTAAACACTATTATGAAAATTTATTAATCTGACAACGACGCCGTAAAACTTGTTGACTTTCTACTATATAGACCAAAAATCTCTCACAGAGTAAATCATTTTCAATTTTAGTTTGGCCTAATATCCTATGAGTTGCAGTCGACAAGTAATAAAATGGATATAAGTCAGATCTCCCGATCGAGATCTCTCGAGAATTCTAGATCCAACTACCTGACTACTCAGCTCCATACTATTTGGACTATAACATTATTGTGATCAGTAAGAAGGCATAAAATATAAAAAGTATAAGGAAAAAGAATGAACAATCAAATAAAAGCTGGAATCTAAAGAATAAGAATAATGAATAGTTAAGAAAATAAATGAAGCCCGAATAGTTATCTTTTAGAGGACACATCAAAAACAACACGCTATTGTGAAGTATCAATTCACATGATTAACAACTGATAAAATTGCTTGTGTATTTTAAAGTTTTTTAAAATCATCCCAGGCGTTTAGAATAAGTGGATCTCTACCTCCACGAGTTCATTATCTAATTTTCTGATTCTTTCGAAGACGGGAATTAGATGACTACTTTAATAAGGTTTCCTTTATACGGGTATTTTTCTTTTGCAATACTTCATACCCATTTATGAATTGTAAACCTTAGCTCCCAAGGTTATCGGTCGACGGATATCTGACTTCTTGGTTCTTTCTTCCTCTAAGTAGAATAGATCACCCTCTCCTTGATTAGATCTCGGCTAACACGAAGTTGGCTTCACTATTAAGATTGAAATTGAACTCTCTGCTTGTTTAAATTGATAACTCATTCAACTCTGCTTGATTTCAAGTGAGAAGAGGATTTATCTAAGTAAACTTACAAAGCTCATTAGATCTCTAATAGCGGGGTTAATATACATGAGGAAATGTTCACTTAACTCTAGGGAATGCCTTCTCACACATGTAGCTCCCGGAGGACCTCCTTGAAATCGAGCAATGAAACAAATCTTAAAGCAGATATAGAAGCGATATTGAGATCAAAAACATTAAACCCATAACCATAAGTAAATTCATAAGCGAAATTCATAATTGCTTGGGAAACCTTCTGAGGAAGATAAGTGGTATAGCATTCCCTTAATGGAAAGTGGGTTTACCCGATTCTTGAATTACACACTCTCGGCATTCCTCGATCATAGAACAAGCGCAATTTGACTGAAGAGTGAATTCGAAATTTATACGAACTTCAAACATTCAGTGGTAATTTGAAAATAATGGAATTCTACATTCAACTTACACTCAAAAGCGATAACATCGGATCAGAAAATAAAACAAAATAAGAAAGATAGAAAATAATCTAATCTATAACCGGCGGAAACGAGAAGAAAAATAAAAGAAAGAAAGAAAAATAAAATGAAGCCTTGGCTGCAGGATCTTTAAGTTACGCCCGTACTTCCTCCTCTTTTTCTCACAGGTATTCCTTATTTATAGGGTTTCTCGAGTTGGGCCTAATTCCGATACCATTCTTTTGTGGATTTCAGTGGGTAGCGATATTCTTTGTTGGTCGAACCTCAAATCCCTTGTGCGACATTAGTTGGTTTGGCACTTATTTCGCGACATTTATCAATAAGTCATGGCATTCCTTTGTTTTCCTGAAGGCATATTATATGGCGATAAGGAATCAATGTATGACATCATCATGCGACATCGATCTTATCAGCGACATCAACTTAGAATCTCTGTGCCGGTATGAACTTGTCTTCTTGTATAAGGCATCAATCGCTGTCGCGACATCAACTTAAGTCTCTGCAGCTTTGAACTGGTGTCTTCTTATGTCGCGACATCAATTTAAGTCTCTGCAGCTTTGAACTGGTGTCTTCTTATGTCGCGACACCAATCCTTTGTCGCGACATCAACTTAAGTCTCTGCAGTTTTGAACTGGTATCTTCTTATGTCGCGACACCGTGCTATCGCGGCGTCACTTTATGCCTCTGCGGGTTTCTTGTGCGTTCGATAATAAAACATGATCGCCTGTCGTGACATCAACTTAAAGGCGCAACCTTCAAGCGAGCCACGTCTTATGTCTCGGAGGCTTCAGCTAGTTGCTTTTGGTGTTCTGACGCCAATCCTGCATCGCGACGACAACTTAAGTCTAGCAGTTTCATCTTTTCGAACATCGCCCAGCTTCAAGGTTGCTTCTCTTGTCGCGACCTCCACCATCCCTTATCGCGACATCAACTGTCGCGACATCCGATGTTATCGCGACATCATTCTATAAGTCTGATTAGTCCTCAAGCGCCTAACTTGTGATCCACATCGCGACACATAAAATTTCCTTGATTTTCCTAATGCCAGCGACATCCATCACTAATTTGTGCAAGTCCAAAAGCTGAACATTAGTTAACCCGAGTTGCTTTCATTTCATACCGCCATTTTTTACGCATTTTTACTCCACGATTCTTTGCATTTTCTCTTGCTTTTTTCTTCTTTGCTGCCTCCTGCTAATAAAAAAATTGGTGAGTTTCTTCATATTCTGCATATTAATTATTCATTTCGGATGAAAATCAAACGGAAAATGGATTAAAAATAGATGACTTTTAAGCTCATCCAAACTCCCCAGACAAAGTTTTGCTTGTGTCCTCGAGCAAAGGAAGAAAAATTGTTTGTCCTCGAAGCAAGGATTTTACGATACATTTTGCGATGGTCAATTTGATTAAATCTGAGGAATGCATTGTTTTACGTACATCCCAACTTCAAGTCGGTTCAAAGGTTAGTTTTAATCTTATAGTATACAAAACTAAAGCGTGAAGTATTTTACAAACAACATAATCATTAGATTTTGTTGAATAATAAATTATTTTCCTTTCTCATCTTCATAATGAGTCACTTAACTCCCTAAAGTCCTTCACAGTTTTGATTGTTTCCATATTTTCCAAATTCCATAGGTTTGTTGTTCATATTGATCTCCACTAATGTAGGTAATTCCGACCTTAGTCGTCAGGTCTTTGAAAAACTATATTGTTAGGCTTAGGTAATGGGTAGGATGGAAGAATTTTTAGAGTTAAGATTACCTGAATTTTTAGGAATTTTTTTCCTCTTGCCCTTTCTTTCTTGTAGTTCTTTAGTAACTCCCTAAACTTCATGTTTAGGACATCTCTTTGATTGCTTCAATTCGAGTATACCCCCTATTTCTCACTTGTATTCAATGGGAAATTTCCTTTGTTTGTCACCATTCAGGGATAGTGCAATGTTTTACCTTTTTAGGCTTTCTAACACTCTTAGCGAACTTTGGGTTAGTAGCTCATACCAGATGGCATTAGGGTACTAGGTGTTGAAACACCCCTAAGAATTTAATTGTTCGAAGTTAGGCCACAAGATGAAACTTATCCCTATAGCTTTCTTTTCTATTGCATTTTCTACCGCTCTTGCCTTTTCTTTTCCTTCCCTTTTTCTGCATTTTCTCCTTGAGTTCCTCGAGAAACACACATACTCCCAAAACTTCATTTCTTTCTTCCTCCTTGAATGCAGGTAATCATAGGTTCTTTCTTGAAGGATTGATTTTTAGGATGGGTTGGGGTTTCATTGGCTTATTTTGAAAAAATAAGCTTGTTTGACTCAAATTTACGGAACTAGGTATACATCAATATGAATAGGGATGGCTAGAATGGCTCAAACTATCAAGAATGGCTGCATCATCTCTTGTCGATTTGTATCACCTAGGATTTCGCCTCGATCAATAATCTATGAGTTCTAGAATTTGGATTGAATAGTTGTGATAACCATAAGGATTTCACGGACTCATTTTGTTGATGAGTAGTTCGTAATTGATATTCAACGAGTTCCTTGACTTCTTTATTCGTACCACAAACTCAAAAATATGTTTTGCTCCTTCTATTGTATTACCTTCCTCTATTGTGTTTCAATTAAACTGTATTCATTTGGCCCATAATGCGCATTTTAATACGCATTGACTTATTCCTAATCTAGCTGCTTCATTCGATTCGACATTACATCTCGGTTTTTATTCTTGAACTAATTCCTACTTCTATTTTAACTATCTGACCACAAAGCAACACAAAATTTAACAAACCCAAAGTAACCTGACAATTGATTAAAATTTATCATTTTATTTTGATTCCTTTAATTGTGCCTTGATCATTTAACACAATGACAAAGTTTTGGGTAATGATCTCAAAAACTTGAATTCCTTTAGTAATCCTATACTCCTTAAACATTTGAGGCATCTCTCAAGCGAAATTCAGCAAGCAATTCCCTTTCGTATTTCACGGGTTTGGTTTAGGAGAGGAAGAATTACCCCACTTTGTTCATGTCGTGACATTTATGGTGCAGGTGTCTGAGTTACTTTCTCACTCATGTCTTTGACCTTGGGGCGCATGTTGCATGATTCAAGAAAATTTAATTAAACTATAATTAACTTCTCAAAATTAAATCTATCTTTATAAGAACTAATCAAAACGAAATTACAGCGAAAAAAAAATTCAAAATCCCCAAGCGAAATAAATTTTCTATGGGTTGCCTCCCCATCAATTTCTTTCAGTTTGAGTCCCTTAATTGGACTTGCTGTTTAGTTCTTCTTCTTTCTAGATAACTTTCTTTGAGGCTCTTCATTTCCTTCCTCCTGCTTAGATAGTGCTTAGTCTTTGTCATTGACTTTGAATTCTTCTCGATGCTCCAGTCCTTAATGTCTTTGCTCCCGAATGTATTGCTTGACACCCGCGTGCATGGCCCCTCCATTTTGGATTTCAACTCTACGGAAACAATTTCAGTCCTAGAAGAGATTAAGCAGTAGAACTGTTCCCTCTTTCCTTAGGATCCTTTGATCATGCCATTTCTTTGTCTATGTCTATATTCCGCATGCTTTGATGAGTTAAGCGACTTCCTCTCGACCCTCAGGTAAGAACTCCTTTTGCATGTCGATCGAGGCTGACTCCAGTGCTAGGAATATGGTCACTGATAGCGAGAGTCTTGTGAGATCTTCTTAAATGTCGGAATGATGAAATCCTACTTTGGGAAAACAAATTTCCCGGCATTGATCTTCAAGACTCCTTGAGTTTTACCATCGATCACATGCGCCATTTGAAGAGTAGTGGTAGGAATAACCTCCCGGAAACTTAGTTGCTTGCTTGAAAGAGGCATCAAGTTTATACTGGCTCCTAGAATCACGAGGAGAAGCTGCGAGATTCGATTCCTCCCGATGATGCAAGGAATTGTAAAAACTTCACAGATCCTTCATCTTTTAAGCAATTCTTTCTTTATCACAGCTGCGCAGTAGCAGTGAGATTCTAATCCCTTCTTCTACTATCTTTCTTTTTCTTGCTCGGCTATGTCCTTCGAGGAATTTTGCATAGAGTGGCATCGGAGTCACCACTTCTGTAAGGGCATGCGATCTCTGGCCACGAAGGTTTTCCAAAAAACCTTACCTGGCGCTCCTACATCTTTGATTTGGTCTACGTAGAAATGGGGCTAACGAGTCTAGAGCCTTGGATATCCTTCTGTCCAGAAAAACTCTTCTTTCTTTTTCTCGATTACTTCTTCCTTTTAAGGCTTTCTTCTTCTTTCTTTGCTGTCATTTTTTCTTTCATCTTTTCTAACTCCTTCCCACTCTAAGTTTACCTGACCATGGAGTCTTTTGGATTCTTCTTTGTGTAACTTGGGAAGGCATCTTTCCTGCGGCTTTGCGGGGTTAGAGCCCGGTACTTTACTTGTGTCTCCCGGGTTCTTCGGGGATGCATTGGTGGTGTTTTAGAAATTTGAGAGTGGTAGCGGTTAGCTGGTCTGAACTTTTTTGTTCATAGAGGAGTTCAGCCAGTTTGCTTGTGCTCCACAAATGATGCGACATCTGTTCTTAGATTAGGCCCTCCTCGACCACGTGTTCATTTACAATGTTCATTTTCTTGATCTCTTCTTCACAGGTGTGGTGGTACATTGATAACCCTTTTGAGGGTTGTCATGCCTTGGGCCTGAAGCCCCTCGTATGAGAAATTCTCATGGTTCCTCAGTCTTTGGTGATAATGTCTTTGGCGGAGTTAGTATTGGGTTTGAAATGGTAGTTTCTTGGCTCACCGGATCTTAACCTCTTGACATCATAGGGTGTTCTTTGGCGGCTCTCGTACTTCCTTAAATAACTCTCTTTGTTGCTCCCATCTGTGATGGTGTGTCTTCCTTTCTTGCTTGTCCATCACAGCGCAGCAACATCAGGCTACCAGCCTCCATGGGCATCGTCTTGCTCATTTCAGCTGATCCTTTATCTCTTGTTTCCTCTTGAAAGCTTCGAGAGGGTTTTCATATTACTGACTAGCAGTCTTGATCGGCTCTTTTGCCTCTTCCGGCACTTTTCGTTTGGTGCTCCTGACATGAAGCATCAGATCCCCTTTGATATATCATTCAGGCATGATATACAGCAATGTCCATCCCTAGATCTTCGGATCTATCCCATGCATTGGACATCTTCACCGACCAACCGTTTGAATCTTTCCCAAGATACATACAGGCTTTCATCTTCCCTATTTGAAACACAATGATTTCCCTCCTTATACGAGGTGAGGGGATTTGGGGGAAAAGAATCTACTAAGTAGGCCTCTCTCTGCTCCTCCCAGTATCAGCAGAATAAGTAGATTCATACCATGTAGGCTCTTTGTATCTCTTAGAAGAATGGGAATAGATCTGAGTTTGATGACTTAAGTCTCACCCCATTCAACTACTATATTAGCCATCTGAGAAATCTTCCCAGTGCTCGTTTGGGTCCTCGATTAGGATGACCCGATGGCCCCATTTCTTTGGACCATTATGAGTGATCTTTAGTTTAAGTTCAAAATTATTTACATCAATGGTATTTGCCCGATTGCAGTACTCATCTTGAATAATAGGCTTCGAGAAGTCCTCCATAGTATGTCATTGATTGGAGGCCTTCTATAGTACATTTCTCATGTACTTCATTCTAATCTGTCTTTCATACGCCATGGTTGAGTTTTCTTCTTTATCTTTCTCAAGCAAGGTGTTCTCTCTAATTAAGTGTATCTTTGGAATCGGTCAGTGTTCGTTTCCTATGCATTAAAATTTTGTCTGAAATCGAAAACACACTTACATTAATAGGATTAGTAATTGACAAATATTTTCAATATGGTTTGTTAAGGTTAGTGTTCAAAAATAACCCTTGCTTGAAAGCTATTTTTGTTCTTTTTCTTCCAAAATGTCCAAATTAGCATTTCCTTCTTTGGAAATGCGAGATATTGATTTACTAAATTCTTTCGATCTGACCAATGGCGTATAAAACTTGTTAAGAGGACGAATGATGTATACAAATTTGTGACCTTTATTACCAAGGACTATTGTCTAATCCTGAACAACGAGCCATAAAACTTGTTGGCCTTAGTCATGTATACAAGGTTGACACTATTACCAAGGGTATTAATTAATCCTGACCAATGTAATAAAACTTGTTGACTTTCTCTTATGGGCCAAAAATCTCTATAGTAAATCATTTTTTCAATTTTGGTTGCTTTAATATCCACCCCACGCAAGTGCAATTAGACAGTAATAAAATGGATATAAGTCGAATGCTCGATCCAGAGATCTCAAAAATTCTAGATCAACTACACGACTACTCGAGCTCCATACTATTTGGACTATAACATGACATTGTGATCAAGCTTAAGAAAACTATAAAATATACAAGTATAGGGAAAAGAATGAACAACCAAATGGCTGAGTCTAAAGGAATAAAATAATGAATAGTTAAGAAAATAAATGGAAGCTGAATAGTTATCTTTTAGAGGACACATTAAAAACCTTTGCTATTGTAGTATCAATTCACCTTAGTTAACGATAAAATTGCTTGTGTATTTAAAGTTTGCAAAATCGTCCAAAGCGTTTAGCGATGCAATTGGATCTCCACTCCCACAGTTCATTGTATCTAATTTTCTGATTCTTTCGAAGGCAGGGGAATTAGATGACTACTAATAGGGATTTCCTTTATCGGTATTTTTCTTTTCTGTTCATACCCATTTATGAATTTGTAAACCTTAGCTCCCGAGTTGCTCGGTCAGCGAGGATATACAACTTCACGGTTGCTCTTCCCTCTCTAAATTAGAATAAGAATCCACCCTCTCCTTGATTAGATCTCAGTTAACACGGGATTGGCTTCACTATTCGAATTAAAGGTGAACTCTGCTTGTTTAAAATTGATAACTCATTCAACTCATTCTTGATTTCAAGTGAGAAGAGGATTTATCTAAATAAACTTACAAAGCTCATTAGATCCTAATAGCGAGGTTAATATACCTTGAGGAAATGTTCATAACTCGGGAATGCCTTCTCTGTGTCACTTAGAGGACCTCCTTGAAATAAGAGCAATGAAACAAATCTTAAAGCGGGTATAAAGCGATATTGGTCAAAACATTAAACCCATAACCAAAAGTAAATTCATAAACGAGAAATTCACAAAAACTCTTGAAACATTCTGGGGAAGATAAATTCATTGTAGCATTCACTTAATTTGGGTTTCTCAATTCTTGAATTACACACTCTGACATTCCTCTGATCCTTAAGAACAAGCGCAATTTAGCTGGAAAAGTCGAATTCAGAAATTTATGCGAACTTCAAACATTCCGAGGTAGTAATTTGAAAGAATGGAATTCTACATTCGGCTCACGCTCAGCTTGACATCCGGATCGAAAATAAAACAAAATAAAGAAGATGAAAATAATGTCCCAATCTATAACGACGAAGCAGAAAAAGAAAAATAAAAAGAAAGAAAAGAAAATAAAATGAAGCCTTGGCTACCGGATCTTTAGTTCTGCCGCCCAGCTTGCCTCCTCTTTTTCTCACGGGTAGTTGCTTATTTATGAGGTTTCTCGGTTGGGCCCTAATTCGATGCATTCTTTTGTAGTTTCAAGTGGGTAAGCCCATTATTCTTGTTGGTCGCGACCTCAATCCTTATCATGACATTAGTTAGTTTGGCACTTATTGCGACATTTATCAATAAGTCGCGGCATTCCTTTGTTTTTGAAGGCATATTATGTCGGGACAGGAATCAATGTTGCGACATCATCACTCTTCCGCGACATCGATCTCTTGCGACATCAACTTTTAAATCTCTGCGGCTTTAGCGGTGTCTTCTTATGTATGACATCAATCGCTGTCATGACATCAACTTAGAATCTCTGCGACTTTAGGCTGGTGTCTTCTTATGTCGCGACACCAATCCTTTGTCGCAACATCAACTTAAGTCTCTGCAGCTTTGAACTGGTGTCTTCTTATGTCGCGACACCAATCCTTTGTCGCGACATCACTTTATGCCTCTGCAGGTTTCAAGCTATTCGTTCTGATCTCATGACATCAATCCCTTGTCGCGACATCAACCAAGGCTATGACCTTCAAGCGAGCACGATCTTATGTCTCTAGAGGCTTATTTGGTTGCTGGTCCGCAAACATGGTCTCTTATCGTGACAACCAGTCACAGCAGTTTCATCTTCATTAATGTCATAGCTGGCGCTTCTCTTATGACCTCCATCCCTTATCGCGACATCAACTGTCGCGACATCACGATGTATCGCGACATCGTCATAAGTCTACGGTTAGTCCTGTTGCCTAACTTGTGATCCACTGTGTGACACCGTCAAATTTCCTTCAATTTTTCTGATGGCTGCGACATGTCTTGAACATTGCAAGTCAAGCCCATAACATTTGTTAACGCTCATTTACGCCACATATTTCTGCATTTTACTCCACCAATTCTTGCATTTTCCTCTTTGCTTTTTCTTCTTTCTTTCCTCTACGCACAATAAAAAATTGGTGAGTTTCTTCGTATTTACGCATATTAATTTATTCCTTTCGGATGAAAATCAAACGGAAAAATGGATTAAAAATAGATGACACCCCAGCTCATCATTAACACTACAACCCAAACAGTCTAAAAATAAATTTTTATTTCAAAACTTCTCATTTACATATACAGCCCAGGTATTCTATCAAAGTATTACAAACCCCGAGAGAAAATAAGTCGAGGATCTAAAGCGCTATTCTTCACCACTATGGTCACAGATGAGTTCCTTCACCTGATGTACCTCCCGTATTTGAAATATTTTCCCACGACAAGGTGTGCAATGCCTAGTAAAGAAAATCTCCTACAAGGACTACTCCCACCGCTAAGTGCACATCTGATATATTGTATGAAACATTTTTCAAAACAAAAGATTTTTTTGTTTATAAATCATTCTCATTAGACGACCTCGATATCGAAACCCATTGGACAACCCTCGAATATCAAAACCCATTGGACAGCCCTCGATATTGAAACACATTGAATGACCCTCCGATGTAGAAACACCTTTAGACTGACCCTCAGATATCAAATACTGCTTTGGAAGACATAATATCATAGCACATTTAAGCGACCCGCAGATATGATCCATTGAAACCCGTAATACATCAAATAAGCATATATCAACATGATTTTTCACAAAACCTACATGTTATTCAATCAAGAAATCAACATGCAAACTAGATTTTTCAGTCTCTAAACCAGAAAACAACATACACAAGCAGCATGTTGGTCATATTCAGCAATGACACACACAACAAATCATCACCCTGAATTCCCATATTTTCCAGCAACCATAACCTGTCCAGAACTACAGGTTTTGGAACATAAAAGACCTAGAAACCGGTCCTTAAATCATTAACAGTTTGATCAAAACTGTTTGTGAACCAGCCCCACTGTGAGGACTAAACCTCTTGGCCATTGAATGACCCTTAGGCAAATGATAACGGGTAAGCGCGAGAACCCTACCTCTTGAAGTTTTCAGTTTGGCAACGGAGGCGCCTTGGCACTAGTTCCTGCGATCCCTCTTCTTTTCTTCTTTTCTTTCTTTTTCTTTTTCTTTTCTTCTTGTTTCCTTTTTTTTTTTTTTGCTCTCCTGTGCAGCTCTCCTTTCCCAGCACAACCCGCCTTTTCCCACTTACTCCCTTTTTTCTTTTTTTTTTCTTTTCTTTTTCTATCTTCCTCCACCGAATTGTTTTCCTCCCACTTAAGTTGATATGCAACCAAGTGGTGGTGACATATGGCTCTCATGTAACAACCCAAATTATACCCTGACAGTTTTATAACATGTTTTGGGTATAATAAAAGTAAATGTATATTTAGAATAAAATAATACAAAAGAAACTTTGGAGCTTTTGGAATTTATACGAAAGACAAGGTGGGTGGTTATTCACCAATTTAGGACCCAAGGAGTTATAATTTAAGAAGATTACAGGCTGAGTGGAATTAACATATATTGTAGTGCAAATAATTGAGTGATGGAGGCTAAAGTACAAATAAAGGGAAATTAACTATAAATAGGTGGTGAGAGCAAAAATATTTCATCTTTGGTCTCATTTTGGAAACAAACGTGAAGAGGAAGAGAAGAGAAGAGGAAGAAGAAGGAAGAAGAAGAAGGAAAGAAGAGGGAGGAGCCAAGAAAGGTAGGTTCTATGATTTTTTTTGTATAGAAGTCTAGTTTTTGTATGGAATTAGGCTATGGCTTTGGGTATGGAAACTAAGAGTTTTGTATGTGGAGTTTATTTAGTATGGATTCAAGTATGGAATTTGTCTAAAATGTATGGGCACATGTTTGGGCCTATGGATTCAAGTAATAAATTGTCTAAAATGTATGGATACATGTTTGGGTTGTATGGATTCTTGTAGAAACCTAACCCTAACCCCCTTCTTTGATGAATTTTGGGTTTAATGAAACCCTAATTGGTAGAAGATATGTAAAGATAGGTATGGATGTTCTTTTCTAAGGTTTTTTGGGAGAAACTACTCTACCCTAGAATTGAGCGTGTTCAGGTTTGGGGAAAACCCGAGATTTGTTTAAGATATGTATCAAGAAGTCCCTTGAGTTGATTATAGTCATAAAGTGTTTAAATTTTAGAGTGAGTTTTGGGGATTTTCGGACTGAAAACGCAAGGCGAAATAAAAATTTCTATTACACCCCATTTATTTCTACCCCATTAAATGGAGAAATAAATGTAAGTTATCTTAGTAAATGGGGTGTGAAGAGATATTTAAGGGGTGTATATAGAACCTCTCAGAAAAGTGGGGAAAATGTTTTGGCACGCCTAGGCGTGGGTACTGTTCACCCGAGCATATTTTTCTGCTTTTGTCTACACAACTTCGACTTTCTGCTTCTTTGTCGTCAGATTTGAGTGTTCTTGGACTCTATGGAAAGCCCTTTGAGTCTAGAATCCATCCATATATAGCTTGATACAATCTTGAGCTTATAATAAGTCCGAAAATGACAAAAGACAGTGGCTGCTGCTGCTGCTACAGGTGCTGCAAGTTGCTGATTTTCTTCAAGGCTTGCAACTTGCATAACTCCTTCTTTAGGACTCCGTTATGGGTATTCTTGGCTCATGAAAGCCGCCCCAGATGCAGAATCTATCCATATATAGATTGATATAATATTGAGCTTATAGTACACCCAAAAATGACAAAAGACAGTGGCTGCTGCTGTTGTTGCAGGTGCTGCAAGTTGCTGATTTTCTTCACGGCTTGCAGCATGCTCATCGTTAGGACTCCGTTATCGTATTTTGGGACTCTGTGACCCTTTGAGTGCAGAATACAGTCGTATATGGTGATATAATATTGAGCTTATAGTACACGAAATGACAAGCAGCGGTGGGCTGCTTCTTCTTCTTACGCAGTCTTTGATTCTTTGATTTTCTTCGTGGCTTCAAACTGCGTAACTCATAGGACTTCGTTATGGGTATTTTTGGACTACATGGAAATACTTTAAGTGCAGAATACATCAAGTATATATATTGATATAATATTGAACTATAGTACACGAAAATGACAAAAGGCGTAGGCTGGCTGCTGCTGCTCTTTCTTTCTTTATAGTTATTCGATTTTCTTGAAACTATTTGCGTCAGCTATATTAGTTAGAGCAGTTATGGGTATTGCTGGACTCTATGGAAGTAATTTGAGTCTAGAATCTATCCATATATAGATTGATATAATATTGAGCTTATAGTACACGAAAATGACAAAATATAGTAGGTACATTGTCTTGCTTGAGTCTTCTTGAGTTCTTTGATTTTCTTCCACGACACAGCATAACTCCTTCGTTAGGACTCAGTTGGTATTCTTGGATTACATAGAGCTTCATTGAGTCTGGAGCTCAACCATATTCTATTTAATGGCATTTGGTGTCCACATCTTATGCAAAGAAAAATTGAATTGTTGCCTGCCAAGTATACTAATCGTTTGGTTAAAGTTAGTGGAATTACATAGTAAGAAAGGATGTAGATATGAACAAGAAATAAGATATATGTAGATTTGATAATATGAGAGTATAGATAGAAAAACCTACATGTATCAAAGGAAGAGTCTAAGTTACTATTACTCTACGGGAGATAGAATGAGTCGATAAAGTCTGAGAAAATGTCTAGTATAGGAATGTATAGGTATATGTAAGCTAAGATATGATAGTCGATAAAGTACGCTGAAGATATAGAGATTAACGAAAATAAGATGTTACAAGTAGATGACATGATATGAATATAAGAGTATATGATATGAATATATGATTGTCATATATAAGCGAATAGATGGGCAATGATAGAAACAATGAATGAGTAAAAGCATCGTGATAGAAATATAGAAAGTAAATGAATAGCTAAATCATGATAGAAACTGGCATAAAGGATATGATACATAAATGATATAAAAGGGATGAATAGATAAAGATATATGAATATATGAATCTGAAGAGTGCGTAGATGCATTCATGATATATGATAGGATTACATATATGATCACAAAAGACAAAACTAAATGATAGAAAAGATATGAATATCGTATTGTAAAGAAATATGAAATATGTCTGGTAGAAATATGTGAAGGTATTACGGAGACTGAAATAAATAATAGTGTATATCTCATCCGTATACGTAATGCACTTGACTAGTTATTCGTAGATGGAATATGTCTGAGAAAATGTAATCTAAAATGGATTATCACCACTTTGAACTGGTGAAGGATGAATGGACATGCCTATTAGGGAAAAACAAGTCTGCATGACATGCGATCGGTTAAACGATTTGGGTGCATTCACAGTGTAGTAGCTATAGATGGTCGTTATGCCGTCTGATGATATAATGCCTTCGGGCTCTTATAGTTTCCTTTATCCATACAGGTTTATACGAGGCGTGAGCATAAAAACGAATGATTTGAATATAGCGTGAAAGATATGATATGATGCAGGCATCGCGGCTATTTATGTGATGATAAGTTTTGTAACATGAAGTTATATGATCAGACATGATATATGAAAATGTATAAGAATGTAAAATGATCACAGAAAAAGTTAATATGATATCCCCAATTATATAAAGTACAAGATGGCTGATGAAAATTACATAGTACATGAGATCTGATTATATGGAAAGTCTGAAAGTATAGTACCACGAAAGTATATGAACAAATTATAGTACATGAAGAGAAAGTAATATAGAAAGTATAACGAGGAAAGCAGTATATGAAAATGAATGCGTGAGCAGTACATGAATATAGTATATGAATTAGTACATGAGCAGTACATGAACATTACATGATAACGATGCAGTGAAAATAGAAACGTAACAAATGGTATAGTATATAACCATGAAAGTAATATATGTATACGAATATGACATGCACATAACGGATATGTAATATGAATAAGTAGAAAGATAATATATCAAATGATAGAAATCTTAGAATAAGAAATAAATGATATGAAAGGTTATATGTCGAGCGTCGCGTGATAGAAGTGTATGTTATATGAAATGATAAGATAAATTAATATTTGTTTGCAGGCTTGATCATAGTTGTGGTCGATCCTGTATATGTTTCTCCTTTGGCGTAAAGGAACTGGCGCGGGTTTAATCAGGTGTAGGTGACGGAAGACAAGGATAGAGGACTAGACATGCGTCGTAGAGAAGCGAGTGGCTCAAGTAGGTGCTCGGCTATTGCGCGATCTTTGTATTTTTGGAATGGCGTAGAAGTTTGTATATTGAGAAGTAATGGGACTCAGTGTATAGAACATGAATACCGCTCACGGTGATACCTCCGTAGCAAATGTAAATGTTTTTATTTGTGAAAAAGGAAGGTATAGGTTAAAGAGTCTCAGTTCAACACAGTGTCGCGCACCCATCAACCGCCCAGGTGGGGGTAGGGGCGTGACATCTCATGTGTCACCTTCTTATTCCATCTCCCATACATTAGGCCATGTGGTTGTACACATGGCCCTCATTCCATGGATGTGGTGGCATGTAGCATCATGCCACGTGTCCTCAGTCGTCTGTTCGCGCAAATATGTAAAATTATGATTATGCCGAGGTCGGCGAAATTTGGTATTTGCTTAGATTTCGTAGAGACGAGAAGCTCAACGATTATTAGTCGCGTTGTCATCAGAGATCCCAGAGAAATTCGTTTATAATCTGTAACGGTAATCTAACATTTCATTTTACCTGGGTTTTCACACAAATAAACTCGTTGAATAGTGAAGATCTTAAGTATAAAGTACGAAAATACTTTTCTTAATTTCACAATTCAGTTGAGTGTCTGTGTCACAAGTGCTTTGTTTTCAAATAAACTCACCAAGTGGTTAAGAGCCAATATGTAAATAATGAAAATATTTCGCTTCGATTAGAAAGTCGATCAAAATCTAAATGACTTTATCAAAAGTGAAAACTCTTATATAGATGATGAAATTAACACTTATTTTGAGAAAAATTTCTTCATTGTAGTCTTTTTTTCCAGCACGTATAAGTCAGTTTTCAATCTACAAAGTCCTTTATTAATAAAAGGAGTCACTGCTATTTATAGTTGAAATCAGAATTTAATTTGGAGCTCGATTCAATTTGCTCAATTCAAGAATTTGGTTCCTAAAAATTTTGACAACACTCCTAACTCAAAGAATTTGCTTTATAGAATGAAAAGCGTATGCATTTACTATACGCATTCTTATCAACGGCGAGGTTCATTACTAATAAATGTGAAAAAAAAAAAAAATAGAAACAGATTTGGAATCTTACTTTATTTTGTTTTACTTTTAAAAGAAAAACAAAATAAATTATTCAAATGCACCCAAGATACGAGAAACAAACTATAGAAAAAAGCATGTTTAATTTATAATGAGATATTTGAGAATATTCCAATAATATTTAGTTTTATCCTTTGTAATATTATTTTTGTGGTATGAATTAGATATTCTCTCATCCATAAAAGTAAAAATAATTGACTAAATTATGTTAAAATCTCGTGCATCTTTAGTGTTATGATTCATGCAATGAATAAAAATTAGAGAGGAAAACGAAAGAGGAGTAAACACAATTTTATATGGTTTGATAATATGTTTACATTCTCTGAGAACGATGATAGAAACTTCGTGCGTATGAGGTATTTATAATAGAAATATTTGATTAAAAGATATTAAATAGTGAAAATTTGTGAACTACGTTATAATGTTTTTAAAAAATAATTTATTTTTGAGAAAAATTCTTACCAATTTCGTGTATTTTATATTGTCTTTAAAAAAGATATTTTATAAAGAAAATAGAAACATATTTTCTCAAAATAAAACTAATTACCCATACCATACACTGTATCACGGGTTCCCCTTAGCTCCGCTATGGCATTTACCCCTTTTCCATCGTACATGTGCTTCCCCCCGACAAGAGCCACATGCTACAACATGTGCTTCCAGTGTCGCAACGAAAACCATTATCATCCCTATTGAGCTGTCCTCAGCCGAGATGCCCTTCCAATTAAACGGTCCTTTCTTGGAAGGGAAATTACCGACTGATAGCAGCTTTCTCTCTCTAACAGATTTTTGTTTCATGATCAGTTAGACATTGGAAGTCCATAGCCATTGTCTCATAATTAATTATCTTCTGAAAGAAACTGATGTGATACTGACTTTTGGTGACTAAACGGTGACAACTTATTCTACCAAAATTGACTTCCATGCTCTGAAAAGTTCAGAACTTCCAAGATATCAATTCTTGCTACCTTCTCCACTAAAGTCCATAGCCAAGTCTGTTCTCAAGAAAACAAAGACTAGATAGCTATTTGACAAAATAAACTTGAATTAAAAATAACTTTTAAGTAGAAACAATCAGTATATTCTTTAAGTTAAAAGTATTTATTTTATCTTTTATTGTTGCACCACCTCTATACTATTACTCAATCTCCTCAATATTTAAGATAAAAATCAAACAATAAGTTTTAATTAAAAATTGAAGTATGATTTAACTTAAAACGAGATACGAAAAACCTTGTTGAAAGATTTAAGGTACAGGTAAGTCTCATAAGAAATGATGATGAGCATGTTGGGTCCACTCCCCCACATTCTTTGTGGGCTGGATGCTGTAGAAGATGTTGAGGTGCATGTGTCGGGCATCATATGCAGAATAGACTGAGAGGGTTTAGAGAGAGAAAAAAAAGGGGATTAGGGTTGAAACTTTAGCAAAGAGTTGGAAAGGTCAAACTTTGTTCATTTAGGCTAAATTTGACTTCGTCATTCCTTACAATCATTGGTTGATTCATTTCATATCTGTTGAGTCAAATTATGCTTTGATGAGATCTTCTATTCTTTGGAGTTATGTCCGATTTTGATGAAGATGATTGTTGTATTGTGATCTGCAGATATATTCCTAATGTTTTGTTATCAGCGCCTCTTGTTTGATTGTTAGATAAGAACTTTGTGTCAATTCTTTGAAGTTTTAAGTGGCTGGGTGGTGTCATGTGATATAAAGCAATTTGAGGTTTAATTGTAAAATTTGGTGTTCGTTGTTGATTGATTGGCTTTGTTGTGTTAAGCTAGTTTGATTGAAGAACCCATAATTTTTGCACACAAGGAAAATATTATTTTCAAATTTATTGTTTTTAGTAGTAATTTAAACAGAGTCGACATAGCACTAGCTTGCTCAAATTCTGGTAATTTAGACGGAGACGCAATAGGAAAGCTCCATGGGATTACTAAGAAAAACAGTTTAGATAACCATAGGCTTTAACATTCATACTCTCTACTCATGGTTTGTCCCTCACTGTGAAAATGCAGCATTGAAAAAATTCGTCCATGGCTCTCACAGGGCCGAAACCTTCCTCATGATCTATAATGGCATCCTTCATCATATCCTTACCTCACAAGCCTTTCTTCTCATTTCCTTCCCCTCAGTCTCAATATTCATCACCAGCTCAATCTTCTTGGCTATGTCTTGGTGTTTGACCTCACAGGTAGGCCCTCTGGCCACCTCCACTGAAACTCCTAGCTCTTTCTCAGAGAACATGGAATTGAAGAACTGTTCCCCTGCCATTGGCCAAACAGGGTACCCCATGATAAGGGCTTCAATCAGTGAGTTCCAACCACAGTGGGTCAAAAAATGCCAACTGGTTGTGGGACAAAATCCACCTAGGGTGCCATTTAGGAACCAATAACCCTCTTTCACAGTCTTTAAGATTCGTTGCTCCAGAGCCTTCCCGGAAGATACTCTCTGGCCTTGAATTCTGAGTTTATGTCGAAAGCCGATTGAGGCCTAACAACCCCATATGAAGTTCTTGCCACTGGCCTCAACGCCATGCCCAATTGCATCATCTGTGAAGCTGAAATAGTATTCTGCGATCCAAATGATATGTACAACACTGAATTTGCAGGTTTTGAATCAAGCCATTTTCTGCAGATCTCAACAGGGATTCCTGGTTCTCTTCCTGATCTGGCTTGACCTTCCATGGACACAAGAATTGGCCCAACTGGCCAAGCCGGACGACCAAGCTTACGCCTAAAATACTCCAATCCTATCTTATCGAACTCCCCCACTGAATTAAACAAAAGCCCATCAGAATAACAATATCTCGGAAAATTTTTCCTCATAAACACCGACCAAGAATCAGTTCCATCAGCGTCTAGCAAATACTTAGGCAGCTGGGTCACGCATGAATCCTGGAAGCCTCCAGGAGAATCAGGCAGCAGAAACTCATCGGAATCGGTATTCCTATGAGGAAGGTTGGTCCAAAGAGAGTAGTAACATGCCAATCCGAACGCCCCAGATGAACTGAAAATAACATGAAAGACACCCAACTCCTTAGCAACATCAGCAGTCCAACCAAAGAATATGTCTGCAATGATACAGAGCCGCAGACAGCCATGTTGCTCCTTGATAAGATTCAAAATCAGGTCCCTAAAAGAAGGTCTTAGAGACAGAGAAGCATGGAAGAGCTTAATGATGAGAGGATAAGGGAGGACATCGGTGTTCTCGGTGTCGGGAGGGAAGCCATGATCGGAGCTGGAAAAAGGGATTTCAAGGAGGCGAATTGAGGAGGTCGGAGGGATTGCAGACCGGAGTTTCTTGATATTATGAGGTGTACTGATGAGTGATGGTGCCTTCTTCTCTAAATGAAGAGCTAAAGCCAGAAATGGGATCGATATGACCTTGTGCCATCATAGGAAAGCATCACTATATTTTCTCTTCCTTCTGGCTCTCGTCACTGGTTGTTGGGAAAGAGTGATGACCACTGGCCTATGCTGTTCAACAAAGAGGGTATTTATTATAGAAAAGACCTCTTGAAAATCCCAATTTTAGAATTTAACAGTCCATCAATTTTTGTCCTTGAAAAAATAACACCTTTTAAGAAACAATGGAACTATGGAAGTACATGAAATGAAATGAAAAATTACATTTTTATCCTAAATAAGTTATTTTTCAAGAAGAACTGTAAAATTTTTTACGTCTATTCACTTTACATGCCCAATATGATAGTAATATGTTTTATTCAATTTGTTTTTATTGGAACTCAAATCATAAGATTCCTCTCCCTATACTTTATTGAGCTCTTATATTTGAATTAAGGTTTATTGGCAAAAACATAGAAAATGTTAATAAATTTAAGGTTATTTGATATACTTTTAACGAAATATTTACATTTATATATGGTGATTTGATTAAAGACCTTTAAAGAGAAATTTAAATTTGGGAATCTAGCGATGGGGTTCGAAAATAAAGTCTCCACGAGACTACTTGCAGGAACTAAGAAAGAAGCGGAGTCAATGAAACATGGAAATTAGTCATATTTAAATTCCAAAGGAGGCTTGCCCGATGAAGGCGTTAGGCGCTTTTCATGACATTAAAGCCTTTTAGGGCTGACCAGAAGAGAGGTTCCTTGCTGAATGCCACTTATAAAAAGTCTCCTGCAGTGCAGGAAAATAGAATAATTTAATAATATATCATTCCATGGTAGGCCAAATCTCGCTGATAAGGAAAGAAAGACGATGTGGATCGGCGTAGTCAGGATCACGATAAGGAAAGAAGATTATCGAGAATAAGCTACTTTGACCCATGTCGCATGCGAATCAGATACGGACTATAATAAGAAATATCCCGTGATGGGAATGAATCGATTACCATCGATTGGGAGGTCTCTAGCATAATTACGCGGGTGTACATCGGTGAAAGTCTGTAAAACTAATACGATTACTGATACTCATGCATATACGCATTCTTAGACGCATACTCATATGCAAACATATGCAACACATTCGCCCTCTAAGCAGTCTCTCTTTTCTCGGAAAGCGGCTTAGGCATCGGGGCGACCACGATGGCCTCAGGCACATGCTACGCCTTGTTTTGCGGAGGAGTCTTCACGTCCGGGCACAACGGTCAGTAGTCTTTGCGATCTGCCTCGGCCCGAGACAATCAGGCACGCATCTCGGCCGTGGCCAATCCCAGGTCGGCCCAATGACCTACAGCGCGCTCCGGCCCGATTCGGTTGAAAAATGCATCATCGATTGCGTGCTTTGATGCGTAGAACGATAGTTCCTTTATAAATATAGCGATTTCTCGATTCACGATGGTATCGACGGAACCTGATAGGAGCAACACTAATCCTCGGATCTGAAGATCCGCTGCCGAGACTAACGCGAACTGGTAGACCTCCGGTGTGTTAGAAGCAATGCGAGCTGACACGGACCAGTGGAAGCGCCGCCTCACGATCAAAAGTCGCGGAAGAGTTAGAACAACTCACGGGCGAATCAAGCTGACCGGGGCGCGACAAATTCGAGAAGAGTCATGACATTCCCCGGCGAAGGACGTACAATTAACCGGTATTCCCGAAATTTGGCGAAGTAGAATCCAGTGTGCCGGGGCCTGGACCATCTAGCCCAGGAGAGGAAGGCAGCGACTGACCATTCTACCTAGGCCATGCAGCCTAGGAATCAGTTCAACTCAAGCAAAATCATTGAAGCCCGACGAGTTCATTGTGAGCTCAACCATTCTACCTAGGCCATGCGGCTATGAATCGGTTATTTCCAGCCAATCGATCAGTAGAGCCCGGTAGCTCACATTGGCGAGCTCGACCATTCTATCTGATTATGCGGCCTAGGAATTAGTTGGACTCGACCGTCGGTAAGCGAATTGGCCTCACGATGACATGCTTTCGATCACTCTCACGCGAAACCATGCGGCCTAGGAATCGATTATTTCGCCGACCCACGATTTCGGTTAGAAGGGCTCGGCCGCTATTCGAGCGTGTTACTAGAAAAAGAGTCAGATCGAAACCGAAGCTACGCCGGCCACTGCGCGCAAGCTCCGGGCGCGGTTGCGTTGGCGAGTTCCACATAGATGAGCTGCTGGCGATTCCGTAGGCGAGCTGCGCCCGGTTCCGTTGATGAGTTCACATAGATGAGCTCTTCCCAGCCCGGTCGCGCCAAACCCGAGCTCGCGACAATCCCGCGTAGGCAGGCTGCGCCTGCGGTTCCGTTGTGAGCTCGCGACTTATATTGACAAGCAGCGATTCTACGAGGCCATGCGACTGTAGGTCATTTTCAATTCGAGGCAAATCGACGGTGAATCGGTAGCTCGCGTTGGCGAAGCTGCGATCCTACGAGGCCATCACGGTTTTGAGTCATTTCAATTCAGGCGAACTAAGCGAAGCCCAGGCTAACGGTTCCACGACTGGGCGTTGGCCATGGCGCGGGTGCTAACTGGGCGACCGGCGACGGGCGCCGGCGGTTCGCGCGGCGAAACTCGGCGATTCCTACGCGGGCCGTGCGGCCTAAAGTCGCCGACTCGAGCGAATATAGCGAAGCGAACCGCATTTCGCGTTGGCGAGCTCGGCCGACTCCGCCTGAGGCGAGCGGCTGGTCATCTCAACTCCCGGGCCAAATCCAGCCGTCTGGCCCGGTTGCTCAGGCATCTCGACTCGATGCCCGGTCGGACCATACGAATGAAATTCGATCAAAATTAAAGCGTTAAAAGAGCACAAGTAGAGGCTGCGAAATGAGGTGCAAAAATGAGTATTCATTAGAGACAGAGACCACATGTATTTTGGGGCGGGGCACGACAACGCAAAAAAAAAAAAAAAAAAAAAAAGTATAAGCGGAGCATGGTGAGGGGGGAGAACATGCGCGGAGGTGGGCATCAAAGGAAACGGACGGTGAAGGGGAATGGGCCTCGGCGAGTGCCGGGGCTCTCCGGGATAATCAACGAGAGAAGGATCCTGTCACTCCTGCCGTCAATGGGAGTCAAAGTTAAAGTCTGGGCCCGAATGGTGTGGCCTTCTTACGAAGGTGAGCCACCCGAAACCCATTGATTGGAAGCCTCGCCTGATCTTCCAATAACATCCATTGAGCCACGAAGTTGCTAGCGTGGAATCCCATGACCGCGACACTCCTCATTGATGCGATTCCACCGTATTTGCCTCGTTAACCTCGCGGCGAGCCTCGTCAACAGCTGACGTCTTGTCCGCAGTCGTCTTTGATTGCACGCAGCTCTTCCTTAGACTCCCGAAGCTCGCCTTGGGACGTGAGAAGCTCGTCCCTGACCATTTGAAGTTCATACTGGGCGGACTGCAGCCCGTCGCTAGCCTCCATCAAGTCGTTCTGCATAGCCCTCAATTCACTCCGAGCCTCTTGAAGCTCGCCTTCGGTAGCCTCGAAGGCTATTCGGGCCTCGTCTTCCCTGCCCTCGCTTGGGACCACGAGCGAAGTGGTATGTTTTGGTCGACTTGAGCTACGGCTTCGGTCATATCTGATGCATAGAGCACCATAGGCTGGCTCGCTCGGATGTGAGAATTTCCTAATACTATAAGCTCGGGCAGCTTTGACCTTAGTTTATTTTGGCGCTACAGCTCGCCCTTCAAATGAGTAGCCACAACACATCGGCATAAAATCAACATCCAGCGCAAGCTCAAGCTCATCTGAAATGAAGTCGAGAGTAGTCTGAGACTACGGAAGGCCCAGCTGGAGAGATAAGGCAGCGCCTCGCATCAGGCGTATGGCCCGACCTCTTAAGATGAGTCCTTAGAATAGGCGAAATTTGCGCCGCCGCGAGCTTCGGCATTGTAAATAAAGAATCCGTCTCACTTGACTTGGGAGGTTCGGATCTTTCCTCCTCGCCTCTTCCTCTCTCGACGACTTAGCAGCCTTCTTGATGGCGGGTTCCAGACGGTAATGGGTGTGATCGCGAGGCAGCTCAGCGGCCCCACAGAGGACCCTGCGCGCCTGCAACGACGGACCATGTGGAGCAGCGAGCTCAAAACCTGGAGCCATAACAGTCTGATTATAGATCATGAGAGGACGGAGGGTGACCACCCCGACTTGAACTTTGGCCAGGCCGGCCTATCTTTTTCATGACCTTGAGGTTTTTTCTTTTCCTACTCAGGGGCTTGAGACACCATCTCAAGCGGGCGGCGGTTCCCCCTGGTGGTTTAGCGCGAGGCCCGGCGGGAGGAACACATGTGGAGGTGAGGCCTCGGCCGACGGTCGAGTGGACTTAGTTCGATGGTAGGGAACATCGGAAAGCTTGATCAACTCCGGCGTGGGGCGGGGAGGACGATAGCGCCCAGATGGCGTTATCTTCATGGCGAGATCCAATTCGAGCACACGAGGAAGAATGTAAACCGTCTGAGTCCAGAGATGCGGCAACCCTGCACAGAGTTATAACCCAAAAGCAGAACCGGCACTCAAAGAAAATTCTGTGGGGTAGTACAAGCCACGGGCGTAGTGTCGTCATCGAGAGGATACATCTTTCGGTGGTAGCTAACGAAGAAATGGCGTCCTTTCACGGTATGGGAGGAGAGATCGGAAATCACGAGAGGAGCGGCAAGGCGCTAGAAAAATAAAAGAAAGCCCTCGGATGTCTCATAACCCGAATTTGAAAAGGTAAAGAAACGAGGCTATCACAGGGACCTGACCATGTCCCTAAAGAAAACCAGCGAGACCTAACCAAAAATACCCCTGACCATTGGGTGCGAGTTGAAAGGACACACATTGAAATGTGCAAAAGCCCTTATGAAGGATGCAAGGAAGGCGGCAGATTATCGAAGGCAGCAACCTTGTCACAGGCGCGAGGCCGCGCTAGAATTGGCGTCGGGGCCGCACGGCAGCGAAGGAGGCGTGCGTGGCAAAGATGGCCCGTATGAAGGGTAGGCCTTGATGGGTCCCGCCGATTAAAGCATGTAGCGGCATATCTCGGATATTAGGCCCCGGGAGTATTAATCAGTTCGCACCGCGCGCCTTGTCAAGGGAAGAGGAGCGCCTCGGGGGCACCTCGAAGTCGACTCGACGAAGCGGAAGGTTGGAACACTTGATTCGTCGGAACCATCAATGGCTAGAAGAAAAACCATCGATACGCAAAGAAGAAGAAGCGACCAGACCGGCAGTGAAGTGGATAATGGAAACAAGATTCGGCCGAGCCCAAACCTTTCGTCCTATCGCCATCCGAAAACAAAGGCGGTGGACCCGGAAATATAATGAGAAAATATTATCAGAAGAGCAATGAGAGAAGGCTTCTGTAAGGAGCTGAGACGAGAGAGAGTAAGAAGGAAATTCAGAGATTTCATTAAAGGCAAAAGGAAGAGATTCCCGGTAACACATAATGAGGATGTTCACGAAGAAAACAAAAGAAAGCGAAAAGGAATGGAAGAAATGAGCGAGCGAAAATTAAATCGTTGTCATGAGACAAATGGCTGACCAAGCCTTAACTAATCCGACCAGGAAGACCGTGGAAGTTGCACTCGAAGCGAGCGCGTTCTGTACTGCCCATACGGCGTCTGAGCTGAAGTGACGATAAGAGTTGAAAATAAGGCTCACGGGGCCCACGCCGGGAAGAAGCGGCCAATGAGTATGGAGCCGTCATTTGAATTCCAAAGAGAACGCGATGAGGCATTCGGGCCTTTTACGCCCGACATTCCCGACCTTTTAGGGCCGAAGAAACCAGAGAGAGGATCAATCCCATAGCCCAGTACACGTATGGGAGTGCCATGATCTGAGAAAATAGAATGATGCAATAATATATCATTATGAGTCGACCAAATCTCATAAATAAAGAAGAAAACGATATTGGATTACGTAATCAGATCCCAATAAGGAAGAAGATTATCACAAGATAAGGCTCTTATTTATGTTATACCAAATCCGTCTGGACTATAATGAAATATCACATCCGATGGGAATGAATCGATTACCGTCGATTGGGAGAATATCTTTGCTTTATCATCGTAGTCGGCCCATCCCCGGTGAAGATCTGTAAAACTAATCGGTCTTGATACTCATGCATATCACATTCTTAGGCGCGCCTCATATGCAAGCATATGCAACACATTAAGCCCTCTGGCGGTTCTCTTTCTCGAAGCGGTTTAGGCATCGGAAGCGACAGCGGTAGCTTTCATGTCCGCCTTCATTGTTTTGCGGAGAGTCTTCTACGTCACGGAGAACTGCGGATCAGCGGTCTTTGGCGTCCCTCTATCATTGAGACAATCCAGGGCACGCATCCCGATACGCCCGACAATGCAGGTCCATTGCTTATTACATGTGGCTCGGTACACCGATTAGGTTGAAAAATAAATACATTATTTAACGCTTCGTAGTATTGAGCTTTATTTTTGACAAAAATGTTTTATTATTTTAAGTATAAAAATAACATTTTCATTTTTAAGATACATGTAAATATATGACATGATAATGAGTGTTTTGTTTACGATGAGTTTATTTTTTGAAAAAAAACATAATGATGGTTTGATTTATAAATTTTGACTTAATTGGGGGTCTTTTAACCAAAATTTTCATTTGCATATGATGTACAACAAGACTGGAGTCCTTTCATTTGTCTCCACATTACTTTATAAAATACTATTTCTAGACATGTGAAATTATATAATTTAGGATTTATTTCAAATCACGGAATCGCGTTGCCTCTTTTAATTAAGTAATGGTACCAAACTGAGGTTGCAAAATGGGTGGTGGTGTTTGGAGTGTAGAGGGTCGTATGCTTTAGCAGTTTTATAATCTAATAAAGTATGCCTGTATATGATATTGAAAATTACAATTATAATAGTGGCAAAGCGGGACAAATATTCTATCTTCATGATAATTCCAATTTGCAAATATCTCATCTAAACATAAAAATGATCACAAATTCCTCATTAATATAACTTTATTATATGAAATATTTTTAATTATTATAATAATATTAGACTTTCTTCTGAAATAAGGGAAAGTTTTTAAATATATTTTATTAATATTACAGGTGATGAGAAAAAAAAGTTACAAGATGTAAATGAATTTATAGCGATTACGTAAGGAAGTTGGATAAAAATGAAAGAAAAAAAGAGAGATGTCCAAAACACAATTCAAAAAATATAAAATGTTTCTCTCATATCAATTATCATTCTTCCTTGTTTTTCTGATATTCCAAAAAGTATTTATATTAATGGAAAATAAACAACCTAGGAAAACTGAAAATCCCATTTCTCATCCATTGTTGTATTTATTCTCAAAGAACTTTACTTCACAATTAATCTCTGATTGCATACCAAACACAACCTAAAAAATCAGCCAGCTACGAAGACTTGTTTGGAACATGTTTTAAAAACATTATTGAGAATAGTTTTGAAAATCGCTAGATATATTCTGAAAATCTGATTCTGAAAAATTTACCCAGTGAACAAATCTATTGCAAAAGCGATATGATTTGCAATGGAATCTTAATAGTCGATAAGTAGATGGCGAATCGTAACTAACACAATGGACTTACAGCGAATTTTGCAACAGATTCATTTCTGTTGCAACACATGGCGGAAAACTTTAGCTACATCCTTGGAAACGACATAGCAATGGATTTGGCCGTTGCAAAGCGCAGTAGACGATTAGTTACAAAGCTTACAACATACTTGATAACAAAATTACCGTTGTTCTTGATTTTGCGGCCAATTTTGCAACAGTTTTTGATAAATTTATAAATTTCAGGCATTTTATTAAAGATAACTTAAAATTTTATTTATAATTCAAGGTAAATTATTAACTATCAACATTTATATAGAGCCCTCTGAGAATTCATAGTTTTTCGATGGAAATTACCGACTGATATTTAAATTCCGTTGGTACTTATATTATTAAATTTTATTAATCAGAGTCTTAAAAACTCATTTAATATTTTTTTTGTTTGAGGTTGTTTTTCTATGGGAAATTACATTAGCCCTCGTTTCTCTTTCTAAGACCACAAATTACTGTACTTGAGGACCCAATAGAAGGTAGAAACCCTCATAGCCACTCATCCAGTATATCTTCCACTACACGAAAACCGGAATTAGAGACGGAAATGAGAGACAGACACTTGTCCGTCTCTAAATAGAGACAGATTGCGGACATAAAAAACCTTGAAATTTCAAATTAGTTAGAGATGAAAATTTCGTCTCTAAATAGAGACAGAATGATTTTCGTCTCAAATCAGAGACGGATTAGGGGCCATTATGATTTGAGAGTTTCGACCCAAAATTTACTTAGACCAACCGAAAGTAAGTAGAAATTTGGGATCTATATTATTGGCTTAGAAAAAATCGGGCTAGATTTAGTAGGCTGATTAATAAGGTTAAAAAGAACTAGATCAATTTGGCTTGGTTTGCCAAACTAAAAGGAAAAACCCTTATTTACTCCAAAGATTCCAATTTACAAACCCTAGTTTCCTTTTGTGTTTGGCTTTTTGCAAAACCCCAACCCCCGAGCTCTTCTCCTTCTCAGTTCTTATTGTAGGCCTCCAGCGAACCAGCTCCTCGATGATGATCCTCCAAGCATTTTCTTATCTTCTCCTTCCCCAGATCCAGTGATCCAATAAACCATTTATTATTTATTAATACTAATGAAATTAATTTTGTTGTGCTTGTATTAATATAATCCATTTTCGTTAATTATTTTTCATTATTATTAGTTTAGAAATTAAGATAATTAAAATTTTAATTTATAAGTACATGTATAATAATGAATTTCAAAAATTTTATCTTTTAAAAGACTTATAAAAGTTCGGTTTGAAAATAAAGATTTATAAAATAGATTAGGAAAATAAGATTTATTTTACTATAAATTGATTATGGTAAATTCGAGAGTTATAAAATTATAAATATATTATACATATGTTGGTTTCACACCGTGAACATTTATAAATAATATGAAATAAAATTTTGGAATTAACAGATCCAATATGGTGAAATCAAGACCATCCGTTTATATGGCAATTTCATCCCATCGTTCATTTAAAAAAGAAACCCTGAGAGAATATGTTCTCTCTTTCTTTCCTATGTGGCCGACTTCCCTTCTCCTTTTTTTTTCTTCCTTGTCTCTTTAATACCCAAGCCCTTCACAAGAAGTTATGAAGGCATGCGAGAGGGGTTCCATATATGATCCACACTTGCGATCACAACAAGAAAAATGATAATTATTGACTTATATTATCTTGATTTATAGTAATATATGTCAATATTATCTATTTAAATGAATAATTATGATATATCAGATTTATTTTACATCAATAATGACTTATATAAGATATGCTAAGATTTTCTGACTTATATGATAGTTACTTGAAAGATAATTATAATTCAATGCATAGTCAATATTTTGATTTGTTAATGATTTATTTAATAAGTGATAATACCACATGTTTTCATAAAGGAAATATAATATTTATTTAATAATTTTTAATTACTTTTATACGTATTTTAATTATTTAATCAAACCGATTCAACATTTTGATCTATATCAATAATAAAGAAATAAGATTTGATAAACTATTTTCTTAATTCACTAATCAATATCAATGACTACAAAAAATATTTTATTAGAGTTTGATTTTATTTATATCAATTAACAAAAAATAATTTAATAAAAAAATTATAAACTATTAGCTATATATATATATATATATATATATATATATATATATATATATATATATATATATATATATATATATATATTTAAAGTATTTCATTAATATAAGTAAATAAAATATTTTTTTTTAAAAGTAAATTAAATAGTTTAAAAATACTATATTAATTATAGTGAATAAAAAATAGTTTTACAAGTTTATAAATAGTGCAAGTAGACGTACTTTCCTTTATTTTATAAAGTAATAAGAGTTGGAACAATAATAAAAAAATGTGAAGAGTTTGCTCCGAAAACGACATGAGCATCACAAATTAAGGCTCAAAATGACAAAAAAACACAAGAAACAGTGCCATTTTGATTTGGACACGACGTGGCTTCAGGATCATAAGATCCAATAATGATGAAGCTCTTAGCTCTATCTAGAACCTTTGGATTTCAAAGGCACCGAAATCTCTCCACATCTTTGTCTCCCCTCAAAAAACCTAATCCCTAGAACACAAAGAAACAAATTCAATCGGCATATTATTCTTCATTCTTTCTTTGATTTCTATTTAAATTCAATGGCAACCTCAGTTTTGCTCCAATCTCTATGTCGTCATGAACTTGCTTCCCTTTCTCTCTTTACTTTTAGTCGTGCACGTCGTTTCTGGTCCAAATTAGAAGTAATTAGGGTTTTTTGAAGTGTTATTTATCATCATTGTCTAATCCTTTAGGGATTTTGTTTGGTTCCCTGAAAAATTGAGTAAAATAAGTACAAAATGAACTCTCAAGAATTCATTTACTGATTTTCATCTTCCCTCTTGATTTTTTTGGTAAGGTCGTGGTTCCTCGATAGAGATTTCTATTTTGGGAAAATATTTGGTTTCTTCAGTTTCTATTTTGTAGCTCTCGGGTTTGTCTTATGAAATTAGATGATATGGATGTCTAATATTTATTTTGGTGTGCTCTTGTTGTATCATTTGTATTGTAAAGTTTGGAGTGATCATACCATTTCTAACTTAGTATTGATATTCCTTATTCTCATAATATTTTGGCTATTGATTTGCATGTTATGCATGAATTAAAATAGGTGACTCACAATCTCACTAAGTAACTAAATAAGCTGTAGAAATCTTAATCTCTGTTTCCGGGCCTTCTACACAAATTTTTCCTCCATTTAGCCATTTTTTGTTCAATATTTTTTCTTTTTTTGTATGCTCAAAACATTGGTTTGAATTTTTCTTCTTAGTGATCTTATACTTCACTTCCTCCTTTTTTGGGCCTTTTTATTTCTATTTAGCTTCCGGGTTGATGTTGATATTTATGTGTGCTTCATGTTATTTATCACTCATGGATTTTCCTTTAAAATTTGATAATGTATGTCCCGAATATATCATGTCCTTGTGGATCTACATTTTTCTCTTTTATATCAAGTTCCTTAGAATGATAATTTTTTATTGGTTTCATAATATATTAGTGATTCTCCTGCTAGTTGATGTTTGAAGTGTGGGTTAGATATTTGCTTGGCTGTTAGCAGGCATGATGAATTTCTTTGTCTTGGGTGTTAGTCATAAGATACATAAATATTTGATTTGAACTTTTTTGTAGTTTATATTGGAAGCTAAACAACATGATGCTTCATTGGAGGGTGATAAATATTACATGAGGAAATTGGTGACTTTTATGTCAATTACATTATAAAACTTTTAGAAGACAATATTGTATCATTTAGAGCCTCCTTGACTTTAATTGGTTTGTCTGGGACGCACTACAAGGAAGTGAGCTTTTAGTTGGGGTCGCTGGCCCTGGCAAAAGTAGGCAAGTGCGTCGCGCGATATAGATCTGCGAAATGGGGTACTGACTAAGGCGTGGCTATAGGGGCATAACTAAAAAGTTATGAATTCTGATTTTAGTCTTGACCACTATAAGGTGGTTTGACTGTGGATGGGTGTTTGTATCAGCAAAGATTGATTAGATTTATTCAAGCGACCTAAAGGATCATGGATGAATATTTCTGTATGATTAAGGTGTGGATTGGGGCGTTGTGTGTGACTAAATGGTTTTATCAGTATGGGAGATGAATGATAACATTTAGTATAATATAAGAATTATTATGGATGAAGTATTTTCATCCCCTTAGTAAAGGTGGAAATTTATTGATGGCTATGTTTTGTTGCCATTGCAAAAGGTGGTATGGATGGGGGCATTTTGGCCACAGTAAGGTGGCTTTGGATGGGGTTGTTTTACAGTACTGTTAAAGAGTGGTATGGATGGGGATATTTTTATTGTATTAAAGATGAAATGAAACTAAAGGGTGGTATGGATGGGGCTTGATTTTGGAGTAGCAGTAAAAGGATGGCATAGATAGGGTTATTTGTATTTCTTGACTAAAATGGTGGTATGGATAGGGACTTTTGGCCCTTGGCCCAAAGGGTTATCTACGGATGGCATTCGTTCCTTGGCATATTATAAGGATATTTGGTGATGAAAAAATATTTGGGTTTGCCTCGAGAAATTATTTGTTTTTATTTTAAAATTAATTTAAAATAAGTGTCCAGCTTATCAAAATGAACCAAAATGAATAGCGTTGAAAGCAAGTAATGACTCTTGCTTGATGTAATATTGTTTTAGCGCAAAGAACTACTAAGCAAGGACGTTGAATATTGCATTGAATAAACCAAATAGTGCCAACAAGAAAAGGATCTGAATCGGCCTTTGAATGTTCTGAGTGAGCTTGATGCTGCATCCTGTCCTTCATCTTTCTTACGAGATGCGCATAATGTCAGAGCCCGAAGCAGTTTAGAGTAAATAAAGTGCGCTAACATAAACAATTAATGTATCCTTTATAACATTCTCCCTAATAACAACATCATAGAATTCAATCTCTTTGAGATATACAAAGAAAGATGGGAATATCGGCAACAGTATTTTGTATTCAACCAACCCTAAGCGATTATTTCTATTTGTTATTTTTGTATTCAACCAACCATTAACATGGAATAATCATCCTAGGATGAAAGCGAATGGCACATGTCGATCCCCTGCCATCTATGGTAGAAAGGGATACTCGGAGGGAGTACATCGGCACAATTTTGAACCAACCTCCAACGATGTAGTGATAAGCGAGGTTCAGCTCTCATTCTTCGAGCCAAGCGCTTCCTTTTTCTCACTGCACTAGTTGCACCACCTCTTTATTTTTTTAATTCTAGCGGGGAAAGAATTGGCGTGCGTGATGTCTCATTCCGCCATCCTTGCTGGATCCACCCCTCTCCCAATCTGATCCCACTCGATCAGCTGTCGAGAAGAAGGTATCTTATCTTGCAGTCCACTTCTTCTTCTTCGAGGGACTTCATTCTCATGTTCATAAACCATCGAAATGAGCAAATAAGTGCTTGACGATTAGAATGATGATAGGGGAAGAGGTTTGGCTGATTTTGTGTCTTGAAGATGTTTTATCTTTGCTATCTTCTTTTCGAGTTATCCGAAGAGATATAGTGAATGGTAACTTCATGAAAACGTTGACAAACTAGAGACTTTAGGGAGGATGAACCGGGAAAAATGATAGAAAATCGGGGTCTTCAATTTGTAAATAATTTAGGAAATACTAAAGCAGCCAGTGGTTCTCAATGCTTAGTCATGAATTAACCAAATTAATCTAACATGAATTAGAAAACATGATTTTTTTTTCTATTCTTGGATAGCCTTTTATGTTTTGTTTTATTCTTTTTTAATAGTGGGTGTAGACCAACACATAGCAATCTAAGAGAGGGGAACTAGAGATTGGTAGGTTGTTGTTTTAGAGAGTAGTTAGGCGAAGGTTAAGCACCAGGAACATTCAAAGTTAGGAATAGAGGATTCCCATTAGTTTCACATTAAGGCCACTAGTGTGTGGTGTTCTAAATTGATACCTTCTGGTGAGGGAATAGCACAATATGCGATGGAATCTTTCCTTTTTGGGTGACTTAAGGAGAATAAGTGCACTTACGGTGCATGCATATTCCTTTCAAATGTGTCTATTCGGACAAACCAGTTTTGGTTGGTCTATCAAGAGAGAGAAGAGAGATAGATATGGGAATGAGAATTGAGAATAGAGGGTGTGTGAAGTCGGAATTTGATATAGACCAAGCTTTGCTCTCCCATTCTCCTCCCAACTAACCTAATAATTGTAGTGAAATTTGTAACTATTTGTGATTCCTCAACCACTTGATTAATTCGGTGCATTTAATGTGAAACAGAGAGGGATCCCTTGGTCCACAACCATAATCCATTCAAGTTAGATCGACTTAAATCGACTTGCTTTAGAAAGAAAAGCAAATTAGATCTAATTGGATAAGATTCACATCTATGGCTGAGCTCTGCAATCACCCCAAAACTATTGGTTTGACAGCTTGACTCTCAGAAAGAAAAAATCTGCATGAAGAGGGGCAATTGATGCAGAGATGCGTGTGAGAATCTAGTGTAAAGGAAAAATTACCAGGTAGGCTATCCAATCAATGAGACCTAGCTCACGGGGTTACCAACAAGCTTTATTCCAAACCTGCATAATAGAAAGATAGTTTTACTAAGAAAATTCTTGTGGTATAATACAACAAAAAATGTGAAGAAAATAAGAAATTAGTAAGTAATCACTATAAAACACATCATCAGAGTCTTACTTGTGCCTTCGCTCGATGTTAGCCACGAGCCGTTTCGATCACTATCGAGGATACTAATGGGGGCTTATATCTCAACCTTTCCTCATCTGTAGGCCAAGGGTCATAGAAGGCAGCTTTCATTTTGTTTCGATAGCTTCTTGAGGCTAAGGACAATGTAAAATCTTTTCGATCCTCCACTATATCAAACTTCTCCTATAAATGATTTAAGAGTTAATTGAAAGGAAGGATAATAATAATCTTCATTCCACCAAGAATATTAAAGAAAACATACCAAAACAAGGGCCCATATCTTTTCCTTTGCCTCAATCGAAACACATGACCAACCAATAGCGTTGGTACATTGTGTGGGTGCGTAAGGAGTCCCCAAGTAAGCTTGTCAAAGCGATGCCTTATTTCATCTACCAATTGCCCATATTCATTGAATGAGACTTTCACCCTCTCCCTTGATCTCAATCCTAATAAACCAATATTCCAGTGTTTTGACCATAATACAATCACTCTTTTGACAGAAAATGAATGAGATGTCCTATTAAAACAAAAAGAATTAGAAAGTTAATTTGTAACTTATGAATATATAAATGTAATTATTATTTAAAATCAATGTAGTTGTCATACCGAAATACTAGACTTGGAGTATCGGTTGGTTGGTAGGCAAGCTAGTATTCATGAGATTATAAGTAGGCTAGAAAAAGAACATATAGATTTGTGAAATAAGATAACATTTAAAAAATATATTCTAATATAACAAATATAAAAGTTCAAATAAATTAAAATACATTTACAAAATGTCAACGATTTTGTATATCAGCAAAAGAAAGTTACAGCCACTTTTTCCAAGAATTCATTGATCCTCTCCATTTTCATTTCTTGAGTTAACGTTATTTTAAAATGACTTCTCTAGAACATCATTCCTTCTACGCGTTACATTTTCGCATCAACTAACTCTAAGATATGCGGGTGATCATCTTGTAATTTACTTTGTTGAAGTGGTTGGGATCGACAATGATATTTCCTACTCATTTATTAGGAGTCTAAGAGTTTGCATCTCTCTATAACGATGCTCTGAATTTGATTCATTGCATTCTTCACATATTTTCTTTGCTTAAGATGCGAGCACAAATGGATAAATCTGTGGATAAAGTTCGTGTGAAGTGAAGTAGCCATACTCGTTGGTTTTGTTCCTCTTCAGTATTTATAACATCCACGATACCATTTGAATAAAACAACCTATTTCCACCCGGTAGTGTAATTCAACAACTTCAGTTAGGACACCATAGTAGGGAACATCGCATGTAATTGGATTCATATCCCGAGCACTTACAAATCTTGAGGTTTCTGCAACTACAACAACTCCGCTATTTTGAGTCTTTCTTTTTGCCTCATAATCCTTGGTGTGGAATCTAAACCCATTAATAATATATCCTTTGAAGCATCAACTGATATTCTTTGGACCACGAGACAACATTAGAAGATGTTGGATCTACAACCTTCATGAAACGATTGTGCGACCTACAGTTCAATAATTTGTTTGGTGTAATAAAACACAGGTGTACATTCAATCATATATCATGATAAAGAAAATAACTTACACGTTTTCGCCTTTATAAATTCCTTATTATGAATCAAATCACAATATCTCGGCCGAGATATTTGGCATGAATTATTGGTTTGTTTATGCTCACACGAGAATCAAGAAACATTGATTTAGGAATTAAACAAAACTTCTTAAAATTCAAATGAAATAAATATCTTACTCCAATAAAGAATGACATCTTCCATGATTGTTAGCACATATAAATGTGCTTGTGCCTACTCATCTAGACTAAGTTCACGAAAGTAGATTTTCCCGATGCACCTTGACGCATTTAAAGATAATCAACCTTCATCTCTTATGTTTTTAAATCAACATAGTTTCTATCCGCAACTGGGTGTACTGAACATCAATTCAAGTATCACCCGAATATAAAATGTGTTGCACGTTCCTCATTTAGATACTTACATGATACAACCTTACGGATATACCTTGTGCATATGACTTTTCAAAGGGATTCGTAGGTACCTGGCCCATACACCATGTGGAGCCAACACACATGTTAATGGTGAATAAAAGTATGATACATACATATGACTTTAAAGGAAGCACATCAACCAGGTATATATTTTCCCATTTGTATAAATATGATACAAACAAATAATGCACCTTGGATGAGAATTTGGGCTGAATTTGAATCAATTTGGATCAACCGGCCTTGGATCGATAAATAGGCCATAGCCTGTATTTGTGCCCAGATTCAAAAACCCCAATCTCAATTTGAATAAACTTGGCTAGAGATCAGTGATGGCCATGGTGGGGTGGGGGGATTTGGTTGGTGAATAAAAGATATGCCTGGACAATTCAATTAGGCCAGCAGCTTCAAAGGTTGTTCAATTTCTGACTTGGGACATAGTAAAATAGACTCCCTCAATAATGCACTTTGGCTGTGAAGTATAACAGGTTGAATCACTTTAGCCATGTAGACAAAATCATTGGAACGACCAAAATTCATACCTCGAAAGAATATTAAAGAAAACTACGACCTCTAATGAGTTCATAGATATATTCAATTCATTCTTGCATTAAGAGTTAACTACAGTCATTACGAGTCACGAGGAGGAAAGCGATCTGAGATATATCTTATTGATTAAAAAATAAAAGATAATGGAAATACTATTAAATAGTCAGTGCTTGAGACCTCTCAAAGCGTAAGAGGTATACGAAAGTTTTTAGTAAACCATTAAGCATAAATTTATGAATGGCCCACTTAAGATTGCGAGGATTTCATTGTTTATTATACGCCAGAATAAATGCCGATATTGTTGATAATAATGATGAGGAAATATAAATAAATACGCGAGGAACATATGCGAGATGATTACCGACTTGAGCAACGCCGACGTATGTCGCGGCTAAATCAAACGCAGAAACGCGGCGTATCGCGACGATCTGGCGGAACTAAACTGCCAGGCTGAAAACCGACTGGAAGCGTAGATTCGTATCGCCGGTTTAACGTGTGATAAACCAACCATAAACGCCGAAGCCGACCGACAGTAAAAGCCGCGATCGGTTGGCCGATTGAATCACCGGTGCGGATCTGCGATGACGCACGGGCGTACGCCACGAACGGATCGTCCTCAAATCTGAAGTACGCCGTAGTAAATGACGATGGTGTCTGTTAAGTAAAAGTCGATTCTTGGTAAAGTGGCGGTTGTGAAGAGAGCGCGGAAGAAACGCGAAAATCGACATGGTATCGTTCTTGAAATCGATTGCGATTGTAGGGCTGCGCCAAAACGAAAAACGGCGATAATGCTAACCGATCGTTGCGACGTTAAATAGCGGTCCGTCGGTTGTAGATCAGTTGATCGTTGCGTTGAATAAGGTTGGAAGGTGACGAGGAACTGAAATAAAATGCCAACCATAACAATCTTGGGAGTAAATTTGAGGGGAAACCGAAAATCGGGCAACATGTTTTCGAGAAAATGGTCTTGATAATTATTTTATTATTTCATCTCTATATCTGGCGATCAGGATATCTTTTTATATTAAAGTTGAAGGTGAATGTTTGAATCGCTTGATTAAAATTTTGATAATATAAACTTAATCGAATCTAATAACCGAAAAACCAACTGGTCCAGCATAATGGTTGGATCTAATACCAATAAATCAATAGTCAGTTGAAATTATATTAATTTTCGATTATAAAATAATCTTGAGTAAATTATGACAATTTTTCAATATAGATTTTGAAATGGCGATTATCTGTGTGGACTTTCCCAATTTTACAAAACCTAAAAATATTTAAAACACTTCTCTGCTCTTTCAATTATATTTGCCATTTGGATATAATCTGTTGATCAACGCAATAGTCAGTAAAACATATGCATATGTTATTTTATTCGTCGTAAGTGATTCAAAACTTCTATTCGATTCTTCATGGTTTTGTAAAGAGGTTAGACGAGCCATTGGCCGACCTTCATCATAAATCATTAAGAATGCGAAGCGTGATTCATTTTCAAACTCTCTGCCGCCATATATATGACCAAAATCATTAACATCTTAATATACGGAAATATATAGTAATGATCCGATAGTTTTCTCGATATTCAAATCACTGCATGAGATAATATGTTTTTGTCAGTCTTTAAAATGTTTTGAAACCATATCTACAGAAAAATAAACTCAAAGACTTCAGGTGATCATACATTTTCATTGAACAACGTTTGTTATATATCAATGTCAATATATAATTAAAGCCAGTTATCTTTCAGCTTTCTTCAATGGATTCAGAATAACTGTAGTGATTCTAGATTATTGTGGTGGGACGAATCTGATCGATCATATGTATTGAAACTCGTCTTGTGGTTCCAGATGTAACATACTATCACGATGTAAGATATTACACTAAAATCATTTCCTCTCTATTAGTAACTTTATTATGTTTCCTCTAAATCTTACAGCATTATAATTTTGATGATGTACTATGGGACAGGATAATATGAGTAAATATTTCTTCAAACTCCATTTATAATCATTTAAATCTTCCTTTGTAATTATTATATATTCTTTGTTTTAAACTTCATAATGTAACACATGCCACATATTTAATACTATATAAACATTTACATTAACTTTTCATTTATTAAAAAATCTTCTTTTAAACTCATTTTCAAAATGGTTTTATCACCTGTTTTTCCGACGACTACAATCATACTTTTTCCACTTTTGCTTTTGGCTTCCACATCTTGATCTGACAATATTAATCAATGTATAATAAAACTTAATCCTTCTATGATCACTTTGGATCACCTAAGCATTCTTATAAAAATAAGATATGATTACCATGGGCTTTAAAAACCTCTAACAAAAAAAATACTCATTTTATGGCATTTTAATAATACTATATGGACTTTATTGTAAAATTATTCAAAGATGTTCAAATTATGAGGCTATCAGGATCAGATCTTTATATAATAATGTTATCTATTTAGATTTTTCAATTAGATTATATCTAAGGCCTCGTCATAACACACAAATTCTGAACATCGTTTTTGATATGATTGGTTAACTCATGAATCATACTATTATCTATTGATTTTTTGGATCTTAACCATAGTGAAAATTTTTCTTCTACTTCATTTGGAAACTATGGTTCTAAAGTTCTTCTTCTCCAAATTGGAATCTTAATTTGATTCTTAAAACTCAAATTAATTTTACTCATCTGAATTACACTCTTAATTAGTGGGTAAGATCTGCTGCATCTAACTTGGAAAAATTTATACTGAGCTTTAGAGGTTACAATTTGCTTACTTCCTTCAGATAACTTATTCCCCCCTAGAAGTCTATTTTACCCATAATTTTGAATCACTCAATTTGAATGAGTGAAAATCCACTTATGACAAAACACTACAACCATACCCAAAACAGAGCTTTCAATCAGTAGACTACAAGCTCACCTTTCAGTCCGTATTTGGGAGCCTTAGAGCTACAATTTATCTTGGTCCCTTCTATACATTTTTAGCCCCTATCTTATGGTTCTTTGCAAATTGGAATCAATTAGTTGGATGGTCTCTGCTTAATCTATATCAAAAAAATAGGGGTTTTACAAAATTTTGACAGCATTCCTTTTAAACCCAACATTCTCTTTTTACAACTATTCCATAATACCTCAAAAACCTACATACAATCTAACTCAAAACAACTCCACAACACTTGATTGAGTGATTTAGAAATTCATACCACAAAACCCTAGGTGAAAATCAAGAGCCATAGATTTAACTTAAAGTCCTAAATTCTATATAAAACCATATAATTATGATGATTCCACATTTATTTTACACCAATTGGGTTTTACCCTCACCAACCTCAAGAATTCTAAGTTAATGTGATTTCTCACAAAACCATAGACCAAGGGCACTAATCCATACCAAACCTTAGGAAATCCAAATGCCATGATTACAAAGAAACATACCTTGGTTTTGGTTTTTCTCCGCTCTTCTTCCTCTTCTTCCTCCTCTTCTTCACATCTCTTTACTCCTTCTCCTACGGGTTTGCCTAGCAAATTTTGAGACCAAAATGTGAAATTTTGTTTTTGTCTTCTCTCTTATAATAATGCTAACGTAATTACATTAAGTCACAGCTGACTTTAATATTGCGCTTTTTAACTTGTTTTACTATTATATTGTCTCTCTTTGATTTTGACACCATTATCAATGACCGATTACAATTTAGTCATCAAAATATTTGATATTGCAAATCAGCTTATTTTTATTTTCATTTTGGCATACTATCTTCTCAAATTATGCCCTTTATATCCTTTTGGAATTTACACTTTACCACGGCATAGTGCCTCAATTCCGGGTTCCATAAATTATGATTTCATAATTCCTCTCCAAATACAGTGTGACACTTGGTGCTTTCGAATTACGCCCCTACAGTTACATGTACTATACACTCTCTCAGGACGAGGCGTTACATTTTGGATGCTTTGCTTTCAAATAAATAAATAAATAAATAATCATTTTGGGTGTTTTATGTTTTTTAAAATAGAAAATGTAAATAATGATTGTTATATAAAATATAGTAATCCCATATCTAAAAAAACAAAATTATTGTGTTACATTTTTTAAAGTATTTTTAAAGCGATTTAGTTGTGTTCTTCGTGATTATTGTGTTATTCTAAAAATAGTATTAAAATTCTGAACTTTCAAGATTTTTACATTTAAATCCCTAATAAATCCCAATATTTTATAAAAGTATCAACAATTTGTAGTTGTAGTTGCGACTCGAGTCAAGTCGCGGCTATATAATGCTTCTGATTATTTCGAGTCTACTCCTTGTTATAGAGTCATTTTAGTTGCATTGATCTTACCGCAGCTATAGAGTCGCTTTTAGTTGAAGCTGATCACAAATCTGTTATAGAATCGCACAGTTGAGACTGATTTAATCTGTATAGAATCGCTTTTAGTTGAGACACAATCATATCCCTTGATGAGTTAACTGTAGTTGTAGCTCAATAAATATGAAACTAAAAATATGCTTTAGTTGCAAATTTTTTTGGCCCTAATTAAAGTAATGTCCCTATAAGTCACTTTTCTTGTAGTGACGACATACAACAAATGGTGACTATCGATCATAGTGTTTGGAAGGATTATATCAAAGTGTGTTTCATTTTATTCAATTTGGTGGTACAAAATATGATTTTAAAAATTTATATTGAATTTGTAATTTATGGTTCTTTTAGAACATTAATTTGGTTCGTGAATAAGAAAATAGAAGATCCATACATAGTTTTGAAGCCAGTTTTTATATTTACTATCTCCATTGTAGTTTATATACGATTTTTTAGGAATCATATTACCACGGTCATACATATAAGAAACCCCATGTACTGTTTTTTCAAAAATAATCTCATGCTAAGACCCTTTATTTGTTGAATGGATGTTGTTGACTATGTTGGTCGATTGTTGATGTCGTTACCAGGTTGCTCTTATTCATGGAATTTCCATGGGTGAAGGGGCATCTTTGAAGGTTCCAATGTAATTTATAAGTGGTTATGAAAAATATTGAATCTATTAGTCGTGGAAAAGACAGTTAGGTTTTTGCCACTCCAAAAGCTAGTATTGGATTTTTTTGACATGTGGGTATGTATGCAGGGGAATTTATAGCCTTAATAAAGGCAAGGCTAAATGATGAGGAACTTGTTACAGTTGGAATGGCAAACCAATTGTCCCTTTTGAGATGAGTTCAAATTCCATTTGAGTTTACAGGCTCATGACATTCATACATGTTCTATATTTTATTGGTCATCTAAATAAAATAACTAAGATCAATATCAGTCATGGATATATGGTATCTAGTATGGAAGACTCCAAAAACTTACGATTTTAGCATAAAAACCTTTCATGACTTGAAATTTGTTGTTAACCAGGCTGCTATCATTACAAGAAAAATCGGAATTATATATGGACACTTATCCGTCTCTAAATAGAGATGGATTAAAGACGGATTGCATATAAATTAAATAGAGACGGAATGATTTCCGTTTTAGATTTGAGACAAATTTTATTCCGCCTCTATTTAGAGACGGAAATCGAGGCAGAGATTTAAGATCTGTCGAGAAAAACGGATATCATTCCTTCTCTCTAATCAAAGACGAATAAAATCGGAGTCTACGATTGAAATGAGCCCGAATTCCATCTTAAATCGAGTGTGAAGTGGGACCAGATTTAGTCTACGATTATTGACACTCTTGAAAAAAAGAAAAGTATAGGACTAAAAAATTTAAGTCTCTCTTTGTCCCTCAGAGCAATCTAGGTTTTATCCCTAATGTTTTTTTTTTTTTTTACTTTAGAAAATATCATATTTGTCTATCTATCTTTCGGTCCTATAATATGTATGTATTTTTTTCTACTTTTTATAAGTAATGTTTGTAAAAAAAACATAAAATGAATAAAAAGAACTAAATAATTTGTTTTTTAAATAGAAAGTCTAGAATCACAACATATACTAGTTAGCTCAATCCAAAAACATACACTAATAACAATAAATTATAAAAGGGTTCAACATTTTCCCCACATCATATCCAAGGAAAAAAAACTCTTGCACATATGCACAAATAAATTTTAAATTAGTCCTTTTAGTTTTAAAAAATGAATTAATTAAGATTTCTTAATTCAAAAACCAATACTTTGGTTTTTGTCTGTGTGTTGACTATGATTAATTTAAAATTGTTTCATTGCAGCAAATTTCAAATTTGCCCATAAATCTTTATATATATATATATATTTAAAAATGTTTGGAAAAAAAATAAAATGAATAAAAACTAAAATAATTAGTTTTTGAAATAGAAATGACTAATTAATTTACTCTGATGAACTTTATCTCTTTTTAAAAATAAAAAAAATTAAATAGACAAATAAGAACCTTTAAGAAAGGGGACATATATTAAACATAATTAGAAATAGCAATTGAAGTAGTTAAATGATTAATTAGTGAATTGTAACTAAATTTTGACAAAACAAATGTATTTTGAAATAGTTAAATAAAAAATAAAGACTCTTTATTCTCTTGAATATGATCAAATGTAGTTGTACTACCTCACAAAATGATGTATCAAAACCGATCAATAATTATAAGATTTTAGATAAAGTTATAGAGTTCATAACTTTATCTAAAATTAGCAAGTTTAAATGTCATATCCTATTATTTTAAATAGATAAATAATAATTTAGAAATTTTATCTATCTCTTCAAGTATTTATTATCCTTGCAACCCAAAGGAAACACATCTTGAAACTTTTCTTGACAAGAAATCAATCAAAAAGAAAAAAATATTTAAAACAAAGAAATTTATAAACTTTCAAAGAAGATCAAAATTTTCAAAAATAAGATTTTCATTTTTAAACAAAATCCTCTAACCTTGGACAATATATTAGTCAAATTAAGACCCGGGCTTCCATAACAAGCTAAACAAGAATTTTAATGACTTAATACTAGCCGATCCTTCTATGTGAATGCAGTGCCCTCACCCTTGTTTCTACAATGCTTACAGGACTCCCAACGATCGCTTCTTCTCTACCTTCCATTAACACCTTAGTTTTTTATTTGTAGGTCAGATTCCTCCTCTCTTTGCTCTTCCATTCCATTTATGATATTTGTAGTTTACTTCTCTTATTTGTGCTAGAGGTGGGAATATGGGTTGAGCAAATAATTTTAGCAGAAACTGGCACCCGCTATTTTTAAGAGTGAAATTTAGAAAATCCTTTGAATAAAACTTCAGGACCGAATGGTAGGAATTTGAATAAGCCCATAAATCGCCTATTAGGAGTTCAGTAAGTGTGATTAAAGCAGATTTGATTTGTTTTTAAAATTTTAATTATCATATAATATATAATATAAAATTTATTGTCATCTGTTTAAAGGGGCAGCGTCATTATAAGCCCAGCAGATAAGTAAAGAAAAAAACCTGATCTTCAGCTCCTTTCTCTCGTTCAGGACCGAGGTTTCAGCTCTCTCACGAAGTGTTTCTTGAGCTCAGAAAGCCCTCCACCCCTATTGCTCTGTTCATAGGCTTCGCCATCTTAACGGAGAATTGATTTTACTTTTTATTTTTAGATTGGCTTTTTAAATTGTTTCATGTGTTATAGCTGTCATATCAGAGACCATACTTTCTTGATTCAGCTAACCGATTCACCAAAGACTAAAGGGATTTAACCTTTTTGAATTATGAAACCAAGTTGTACCTAAGTGTTTGGTTTTTTATTTATTTATTTTGGTTGTTTGGTTTCAAGATTTGGTTTTGTTTGTTTTTATTATTTGGTGTGTTAGGGATTTAGGATTGGTGGTGAGTAGGGTTGTAGTAATTAGAGTGTTTTTTTTATTTAATTGGATGTGGTTTTTTGGAGGTGTCTTTAGAGACAATGTGATGTGAAGCGGAAGAAGAGTGAGAATGCGCTATTTGTATGTTTGTTACAAATGGGATTATTATGTGATGTTCTAAAAGCTATTTGAAACTCACACCCCCCTTTGGGGTATGCATACGATATGAGGCTTAAACCTCAGAGTACAGTGATACTATAAACCTCGAGCATACAATATTATGTATTAATAAGTGTTGGAAGCTTTCTTACATATCACTTACGGATTTTGGGTTCACATTAAGACGTGAACATAGGTTGGAAGTCATTCAGGTACCTCATAATCTAATCATAAGAAATTTGATATAAATAAAATTAATAATCATCTAAGGCGAGAGTTTGGAGAACAGTGAAGCAGTGTCGTTCTACCTGTTAATAGACCTTCAAAATTTACTTAAAAATTATTTTATTAAATTGAATTATTTTTAGATATATAATATTTTAGAGATTTTTAAACACATATAAATGTGTAATTCATGAGAATTGTGCATAATTTTCACTTTTAGAGTTTACATAGACAAATTTAGATATTAGGAGATATTGTATATTTTAAGGTTAATTGAAATTTATAACATTCTAAATATATTCCATAAACGGTCGCTCACAGTATTTTTTAAATCAAGATTCTCCCACAATTAACTCTAATGCATAATAAAGGCTATAATTTTGGTATTTTATTTGTTTCCATAAGATTAACGGTGGTGCAATCTGGACCACTCATTTAAGGAGCGCAAAGAACAAAACTCCCTCCAACTTCATTGTCGTCTCGCCCACTCTCCTTTCTCTCTTTTATTTATTTCCTTGTTCTCTCGATCCCATGCTAGTCACCATCGCCATTCATTAGCCAGTCACAGGTAGACACTATCTCTCTTTGTCTATGCTGCTCTTTCTCTCTCTTACTCTCACTTTCCTCTCGTTTTTGTCATCTATTACCCGTCCGCGCCGTTAGCTATTTAACCGGTCACAACAACCACATGCCTCGTCTCCACTGTCTCTGATGGTGACCTAGTTCCACCATTGTTATTGTGCCTTCATTTTGACCTACGACCTTCATAAGTTGGTCAGGCTAACCATGGTTGTAGGTTTTATTGGAGTCTTCTATTTACCTCTCCTCTGCAATTCCTACGATTCGGAGTTCACGAAATCAGCGATTAGGCATGTCAAAACCTAAGACTTCGATCATACTTCCCAAAGCGAGTTGGACCTTGGAGATCTTACAAATCCTTTGATTTCAAAGAAAGGGCATGTGCGTGTGGTGAATCCCAGCCGTTGTGCTTTATGTGTGCACTCTTGGGGAACGATCCATGACAAAGTGACATGCGAGAGGAAACCACATTGAGGTGGAGTGAAATGTCGTTTATTGTTAGCTCCCGATCTGTTTTTCGTTTTCTGATAAAATTGAGCAAAGGAATGGATATTTGTATTTTTGAAATCTCATGCCCCTTAATTGAAAATAACGCTCTTGATTTTCTTCCTTATAATAGGTTTTGCCATATTTCTTTCTAGTTGTTGAAAATTCATGGCTATTAGGATGAAATTTTGAATGTGTGAGTGTGTTTAGGGGTTTCAATCTATCAATAATGAAGAACTGACGATTACATTTATTGAAGTTTTGTCTCACAAAAAAAAATATCTTCTATTTTTTCTAGAACTTTCTTAGAAACCGAAGCCTCATTATCCTTATGATTTTTGGAAACCAAACAGTGAATTATATAAACCATCTTTAATTTTTATTTTTGACTATGAGGCTTTGGATGGTTTCGTTTTGAAATTAGTAGGTGACTAAGGTGGAGAAAATATATTGTCATTATACATCATGGATGCCCATGAATATCTTCAAAAATGGGGCTGTAAGACAACTTATTGTATGAGCTTAGTCAGAGCGAAGGAATAGTAAGGTCGGAGTTGGTGATCCATGTTGGAAAGTTCTCGATAAAGGCACAGATTTTGTAGAATCCTTGAAGCCAGAATTGTTCCAAGAGATATTCAATTTCATTATACAAATAAGGTTAGTAAGCGAACATGTCCCTTCTTGTTGCATTGTCTTAGTTTCATTGTGAAAAGAATGAATCTCTATTATTTTAAGACACATTGATATCTAGAGTTCATCATTCCTATTAATGTGCTTAGAATGACCCCAGATGATTGGGGTCTTCAATTAGCTTAAGTTATTTTTATCTTTTTTTATTTTTTTATTTTTATTTTATGATTTACAATCCATCAGGATAAACACTTATATTGTTTGTTAATGCAACTCTTATATATTGTTCTTTAGTTACTTTATCAATCCTATGTATTGTGACCGCAGAGAATGTGTCAGTTCGGAGTTTTCATAAGCGAACCAAACACTCTGAAAAAACCTCCATTTAGAGACCCAGATGATTCCTTCTCTATTAGATGCAAATGGAATTTCAGCAATTAGAGACAAAATTTTCGATCTTAAAAATGTTGGTATGTAATTCCTTCCGTCTCTAATCTGTCTATGATCAGAGATGGAAAGATTCCGTCTTTGATTAGAGACTTCGGAGTAGAGGCGGATTTTAAAATCTCTAATTGAGACTAGTTTTGTCTATAATTGGAGACATATTTTGTCATCTTACTCGAGAGACGGAAATAAATCTGTGTCCTCACGAATCGAAATAATCTGTCTCTAATCGGACACGAAATTTTCTGTCTTAAATTATGTCTTTGATCAGAGATCAAATTTTTCCGTCTCAAATTAGAGACCAAAATTGTCCGTCTCTGAAGTTGTCTCAGATCCAAGACAAAAATTCAGTCTTTATTTCTAACCAGAGACGGAAAAATCTGTCTCTATTGTGTCTATATTTACTAATATTTTTGCTAACATGTCTTGACTCTTCATACTGATCTTGTTCTCATTCAAAGCCAATTATATGCAATCATTAAGATGTAGTTTAGTAGTTAAATTAATATATCGTTAAATAGATGGAAATACAATCTTTGTAATTAATTCTAAAATCAATAGTATTCTTAAATAAAAAAAATGGTAATATTAGTGTCAAATGTAGATACTAATCATTGTCACCAGTCGGTTACTAAGGGGTATCGCAAAAAAAAAACGGCCAATTGTGCTTTCATCTGCTCCTGCATCTGTCTTTGCATTTCTTGGAATTTTTGCTCATGCTCCTGCATTTGTCTCTACATCTCCTCCTACATTTTTTGGTTTTTCTCCTATCTTTTTTTGTTTTTTGTAAAACCCAGGAAAATTTTAATTTTTCTTAAAAATGGAAAAAATAGTAAATTGCTGAAATGGTTCAGGGAAGCTTGGAAACTTTTCTAGATCTTGGATGACAAAATGGACTTCACCGTTGGATTCGTTTTGCGAAATCTAGTTACCCAGAAAATTTTCGTCGAATTCAGGCACCCGGTCGGGTATTTCACGATTTCGGGGTAATGGACAATCCCCAATATTTAGCGGGGCCAGAGTTTTATGAGAATCTTGGGAGTTAGGAAACCTTGATTAAAATTCATTTAAAATAAATTGAAGCCCAGGCAAGGACAAAATAATTATTTCGGGCGAAACGGTTTCTGATGAGTAATGGACACATGGCACGATGTGGGCCATGTCTCAAACAAAATTAAGTTAAACAAATGTAATGAGCAGGAACCACTTTTGTATATTTTTTTCCCATACAACACGTATTAACCTGTAGTCCTTTTACTACAAAGACTTCATGAAACCTTGAAAAACACTTGAAAATGGATTTAATTGTAAAACTAAAATTAAATACAACACTTTTGCTCCATATATTACAAAAAACCTGGGTTTCCAACCCAAAAATCACAGAATACAAACAAGGCATTTCCAGCCTTTTTCTTCACGATTAGTCTGTGTGAGCCTGTCGCACAGTGTACCTCTATGGTAAAATGGTTTTTCCTGTGAGGAATTGAGCAATGCGGAGTAGAAAGCTCTATGAGGAATACTCTTATCTAAGTGCACATGCAATTCCATGTTATAATTTCACACACATTCACGTAAAATACGGATGTCACACATGAATGTCATCTGCTCTTACGACATAGTCACTCCATAGGCTTCTCTGAAGACAACATGAGTGGCATGTGGTTTGAAAAGGTTTTGTTTTAGTTCTACATGAAGGTTAGTTTGTATCGACTCAGATAAAATGTTGGACCACCCTCAGGGTATTTTTCATTTAGACGAACTCAGAAACCGATATTTGTGGACTACCCTCCGTCTATAATTTTATTTGATGGACTCTAAAATGTAATTGGACAACAGGAAAATCGCTTATTTAAAGCCATGTCGTGCATGCATTCACATCCAATATGCGCGATGTCCCCATGCACATGAGATACAAAAACTACTGCATGATATTTACTTATTTGCATGCATGCATGTATCTTTCACAAAATTGCATGTTATTCAACTAGGAAAATAAACCATGCATTTAGATTTTTCAGTTTCAACTCGAGCAGTCATGCATTACCTGTAACACCCCAAAATGTATCCTGGCAGTTTTCGACATATTTCGGGTATTTTGTAAGCATAATTTGAATGTTTCGTAAGTTAAATGCGAAACATGGAAACGAGAGACCGGAAATTTTACAAGTTATAAGGACAAAAGTGTAATTTTGTAAGGGGGTTTAAAGTCATAATTTGATAAGACTATAGGCTAAAGTATAAATAGCCATGAATTAGCCAGTGTAATTTAATGGAGTTGGAGGATCGAAAACCAAATAAAAACTTAACCCAAAAATGGGTTTTGAGAGCCCAGAACAAGGCCTAGAGATTTTGATTTAAAGACCAAAATTGATGCCATTTTGGGAGAGAGAGCTGAAGCGGATGGGAGAAGGAGAAGAAGAGGGAAAGAGGAAGAGAAGAAAGAGAAGAGAGAAGAGGAAAGGAAGGCCCAGGTATGGAAACTAACCTTGATTATGGATTCTATATGAGATTTGGTATGGATCTTTGGTTTTGTATTGTTATTATCTTGCTTTAAACCTAGGGTTTGTTAGGATTTCATCCTAACCAAAGATGTATTGAAATTAGGGTTGGTAAAACTCTAAAAAGTCACAAGATGATTATAAAATCCTCCTTTTAGGTTGGATTCATGGTTAATTGAGAGTAATTGAGTTAGGGTTTAGAATAAACCCTAACTAATCATCATGTTGGTTTATTATGGGTTATGACCCATATTAGAATAGTTTTGGAGAAATTAAATGGAAAGTTTTGAAGAAAGATATGTAATGAAAGATGAATTGAGTAAAATTGAGATTACAAGATGAAGTTGGAGTGGTTTTGACGTGTTTATGGAGTATTGGGTTGATTTGGGTATCAACATATGGAAAAATGAGAGAAAAACATACATTGTGGGCAATTTTCGGTGACATGTACCAGTGCTGAGGCATGTACGCGGTGCGAGTTTGGTTTACGGTCGAGAATTTGGCTGACGTAATAGATGCATTAGCCGGAGAATGGCCTGCCGTTACATGCTCTTTGTTTCTATTCTGACCGGTTTTGTATTTTAGCCATGTTGCTCATTTCTTATCCGATTTAAGTGATTCCAAGTGGCTAATTAAAATGAACTGAGGAAGACAAACATCCTCAAATAAAGGAATCTTCAAATTCCGACTCTAAGTAGCCCAGAAACCCCACTCCAAGTGGGATATATGCAAGCCAATTCACGCATCGGTTTGGTCTGAGTAGTAGGATTGTTTCGGACGTATCTTGAGTTCCGGTGCTCCAATTTGGGTGACTCCAGTTGGAGGAGAACCCTTATCACCTTAGATTTAAATAAGTACAAAGAACCAGTGTCAACTATGGAGACAAGACACTGGAAAATGAATATTTCAAACTGTCCCTCGGGTAAAATCGGCAAACTGACTAGTTGGCATGAAAATGCCATAACTTGAGTTTGGATGATCCGATTGGAATGATTCCAATTTCAAAGTAAAGTTGATTCATAGAGGAACAAGAATATATGAATGATGTATAGATCGTAAAGTATTCTGTATAAATATAAGTATATGAAATACTGCATATGTAGAGGCATGAAATAAGAGAAATATAGGAAATGCAATGTATAAATATGTTCATGAAACATGAATTTGATGAAACATGAAAACGAAATTGAAATATGAACATGAACATGAACATGAACATGAAAGGGCAATATGTCATAAAACATAATGTGGCTAAGAGAATTTATTATAAGATAGTAAGTTCTTGAAGACTAGAATGTTGTAAAGTGCGCAAGGCCGGGTTATTGAATGACATGGCTTTTGTATTGCGATGGGCGGGCACATTAGGTACTTGATTGCTCTCTAATTAGTACTTGATTGCTCTGATTAGATGTGTGACACTCTTTGATCGTGCTTCAACGCATTAGTACTTGATTACTCTACGATTAGTGTATTGTGTTTCTACGATCGTCCTTACGCATTAATCTTTGGTGCTTCTACGATTAGATCACGGCGACACTCTCGCATCGATGATTCGGCACTCGCTTTGTCTGGTACACCGGTCTTGTGCGCTAATTACTTATTGTCGCGTGTCTACTCATTCCGTATTCTTTGGTCTAAGCGATCCACGATTATATGATAAGATTAGAATAATGAATAAGAATAAAGAAATGAATATGAGTAAAGATCTGAATGTACCTACGGTACCTGTATATGTTACATGTGAAGTACCTCTGGTACCTCTGTGTTGCTTTGTAGTACTGCTTGGGTACTTTTGTACAAATAAAATCTACATGTGAGTACTCACAGTACTTAATTATCGGTAATATAAGTACAAGTTCTGTAATATAAGTATAAGTCCAGTATTACTTACGGGTACCTCCGTATAATGAATATGTGTAGTACCTACGGGTACTTTTGTACAAGTATAAGCTCCGAAATACAAGAATAAGATATGATATACAAGAATAAATATAAGTTAACGTAGTACCTACGGTACCTATCGATTAATTTACGTAGTACTATGGGTACCCAGTATAAGCTACGGATAGGGATGGCTCGGTAGTACACCTTGAGCACCCTCGTATCACATTACATAAGTCATTAGTACCTCACAGTTACTTTTAATTAATTATAAGTTTGATATAAGTATAAGTACGTATCTTTTGGGACATTTGAATAAATTAGTATACAGTACTTAGGTATAAGAATAAATTCCGCAATGCCGATTATCGTTCGTAATATCTCTGTAGTACCTACGAGTACCTCCGAACAAGTGTAAACTCCGTCGTATAAGTATAAGCTCTATGGTATAAGTATGAGCCTTGTAGTACCAATGGTACCTCTGTAATAGCATAAGTTATGTGACCTCCTCCGGGAAATCTGAGATAGATATAAGTACCATCACGTGTATAAGTATCTTTGAATAAGCATAAATACGCTATAAGCATAAACTCACGTAGCAGCTCCTATGGGAGATGCGAGAACAGTATGAGATAGATAGGAGTATGAGTGCGTGATAAGTACCTCGAAGTCTAAGTATATAAGTTCGAATTGGTATCTGAGTCCCGAATAAGTATGTGTCTACGGGAGATAAGTATAAATATATGTCCTCCCAGTAAGTATCGGTATGTGCCTTACGGAATGAAGTATAAATATGTGTCCTACGGGAGATAGGAATAAGAATAAGTCTACCTATGTGTTTAGGTTACGAGTAAGTATAAGGATGTTATAAGTAGTTTGAATAAGAATAGAAGTTTGTTATAAGTATAGGATCCAGAAGTATAAGTATAAGTTAGAATAAGGAATAAATGTGTATAAGTGTAAGTTCTAAGCAAGTATAAGATAAGAAGTACCAGTATAGGCTTTATAGTAAGTACGGGTAATAAGTATGTAGCTTTCAGATGGGTCCAGAATAAGCATATGTTTTGTTATAAGCTTAAGTAATTGTATAAGTTCATTATATGAATGCATGAAAATTTTGATATTTGTTATTGTTTTATGCTTTAAATGTGTATATATATGCATAAGACTATAACTTTCCTAAGCGTAAAGCACTTGGGTTTAATCGAGTAGGTCTGAAAGAGAAGACGCTCCCGAGACTTAGTATCTTTGTGGGCGGACACATGAGGTTCCTACATGGGATTCCGGAATTACTCGGTTATATAAATGTAAAGTACAGTTTGTATTTGTAAATGGGACTCGGTAAATGTGTATAGATTTTGATGGACACCACTCCGATGGTAGTTCTTTTGATATTTTGATTCTGTTATAAGATGTGGGCCATACCCACAGGTACCAGTTTGGCTTTTAAAAAAATATATATATATATATCGGGTAAAGTCCCGATTATGGTATCACACCCCGAACTTGGATCCTGGTCGGACCAGGGAATGGGGTGTGACATTACTAACACCAGTTTCACACCAAAAGCGCATGTTATCATGAAAAATAAGACATACAATGGGTTTTCTTTCAGTTTCCTTACCATAAAATATCAGCACACATTACCATTTCTCATACAAAACAACATGTGTTATCGATCGAATATAACACGTGCAAATTGGAAAATTTTCGATTTCCAACTCATGAAGCGATGGCATTACCAACCTTTGTTTTCACACAAAAGCGTCATGTTATCGATGAAAAATAAGACATGCAAGCGGGTTTCTTTCTAGTTTCCTTTACCGAGAAAATATCGGCGTATTGCTACCATTTCTCATACAAAGCGACATATTTATTAATCAGAATATAACACATACAAACTATAATTTTCGATTTCTAAACAAGAAACTTGATAGCACACAAATCCGACATACTATACATAAGCTCAACGGGTTCAACTGCACAAAAATTACAATTTAAATCTAAAGTGCCCGGAAAATACACCACGGTTGTCCCAGGCCCATTTGAACCATTTGCGTTGGGGTACAAGCTCCATGGCTATTGAGTGGCCCTTAGACAAGGATATCCCAAGTAGGAAAAGAACCTACATCTTTGTTTCCTTCATTTCTTCTTCCTTTCTTCTTCCTTTCTTCTTCCTTCCTTTCTTTCTTTCTTTTCTTTTCTCTCCTCTACTCCTTTGTGAATTTTCTACACACCTGGTGACTTTGGTTTGGTGTAGGGCATGCTCGAAAGGCTAGTTTGACACATGGCCATTACTAGGCCATGTGTTTCCATACCTAATTCACATCCACCCACTTCATACACAAATGTTTGAGGGCATGACACTTGGCCACCATGTGCGAGTGTCACGATCTAGTGCCACATGGCACATGCCACATATGCCGCCTTGCCTATGATTTGCCTGAGCGCCTCGAAATAAATTGAAATTCCAAGCTGTTTACCGGTCAGCTGGTGGCGGCGTACTGGATTCATGGGGCGAACTCAACGGCGTAATTTGGGTCATCATCTGAGATCTAGAGAAACTTCTAGGTTTACCATTTGTGCTACAACGATAGTCTATCATTTTGCATTATTTTAGGTTTTTACATTCTCCCCCCCCTTAAAAGAATTTCATCCTAAGAGCCCACACATACACACATACTAACACGAATATAATAGTCATTTATCATTCTATGATAAAATCCACGTGCCTCCATCCTAAAAGAGGAAGGAAGCGCGCATCCTGTCTCCACGTTCCCATATTTGCCTCCTCGCTCTCGGTCTTTCCTGACACCTTCACTAGCCTCACAGTCTTTCGTCGCAAAACCTGGTCTCGACTATCCACAATATGCACTGGTCTCTCCTCGAAGGTCCCATCTACATCAATAACAAGCTCTCCCCAATCCACTACATGAGTTGGATGCGGGTATACTGAGCATGGAATGTAAGACACCTCATGGACACCCCGATAAACTCGGTGGTAGCGCCAGCGTCACGTAATTGTACCTACCCTCTCGGAGGTATCTCGAGGGCCCGATTATACGCCAAGCGGCCTTCCTCGCTTGCGAACAATGCACTCCTCTCTTAGGCATCACCTTCAGAGAGATGTGATCCACCCACCTCAGACTCTGGTCGTCGCGGTTTGTACGTAGCTCTTTTGTTGGCTGGCGGAAGTGAGAAGGCTAGCTTAGATCATACCCATCTTCTTCGAGGTGTATCTATTCAAATTTGGACCAGTGATGAAGCTCTCTCCTACCTCTGTCCAACATATCGATGACCGACATGTCTCCCATAGAGAGCCTCATAGGGTGTCATCTGTATACTCGCTTGATAACTGTTGTTGTAGGCGAATTTCACTAAGGGAAAGTGTTTCTCCCAACTACCCTTATGATCTAGGATACATGCTTTCATGTGAAGTCCTTCTAAAACACATGTGGTCCTGCCGATGACCATCGGTTTATGGATGAAAAGCGGTGCTCATCATCAACTGCGTCCCCATCGCCTCCTGGAAGCTTGATTTGCGGGAAAATGCAGTGTAGGTTAGAGATTTGGTGCTCGGAATCAAAAATATTTATAAACCTAAACCTCTTACTGTTGTAGCATAGCTACTGCACTATAGTGGCTCTAGGGTTGAACACAGGGATGGGTTTTCTTCGCACAAATGATTAACAGTTGGATCAAAATGGTGAATTTCAATTTGGATTTGGGGTTTCGATAAAAATAGTGAGGGGTAATGTTTGGAAACTGAAAACAAGGTGAAGAAAAGTATAAAAAGAACTCCTTGAAGCATCAAGCTATAGGGTTTGAAATCCTAAGGTAACTAAGGGGTCCTCAGGTCCCTTTCCTCACGTTGGGGAGGATTACCTATGGTCATTTTCCGAACCGGATCTTCATTTTACTATAAAAACTGAACCTTAATAATTTTCCTTTTTGAAATATAGCATTTATTGAACATAAATGTTCCCAAACAGTGAAAATTTATCTCCTTGATTTACCCTATAGTAACAAATAAATGGCAACTAACCGAGTCTCAATGGATCTAGCAATAAGCATCCATTGAACCTAAAACCATGTTTAGTACGGATCGCGGGATTAATTTATTACTCGAGATTGGGACTAATGCGGTCGATTGGGGCCCCAGAGATGAATTTATCTTTATCTGTGTTGGCTCGTCTAGACAAAATTATGGAATTTTATCCCTACGTTTGAACATCTGGGACTAAAGGTGGTGTTTGTTTTTACTTAATCTTTGGATAGAATTTTTTTGAGCTTAATCTTGAATAGTACTTAATAGCATTAAGTATTATTAAGTTGTTTGTTTTTAACATTAGGTAGTGAGTAGGGATGCCAATGAGGCGGATTATTTTGGATTCGATCGGCCTCATTCTTAATGGCCTGAGTTTAATTTAATTTAATCGAGTTTTTAATAGGTTTGAGTTTATTTTTCTCGAATCAGATCACGGGTTCGAGTATTGTTCTTCTACCATGCTTAGAAAATTAGAAATTTTCAAAAATGGCAAAATGTTAATAAAAATAATAAATTGTTATAAGGGTTCAGAGAAGCCTAGAAAATCCTCTAGATCTCGGATGATGAAACGAATTGCGTCGTTAAATTCGTCTCATGAAATCTAGTGACCCAGAAAAGTTTCGTCGAATTATGAGACAAGCGGAGGGTGATAAGTTGCCAGTGACTCCAGGGACGAGATTTTTACGAAAATCTCGAAAGTTAGGAAATTGTTTGGGCTAAGTTCATTTAAAATAAAGTGAACTGAAAAGAAATAAATTGTTTCGGGGTAGAAACAGACCGAATGAAGCAATATGAATCATGTATCCAAAATAATAATAGCTATTATACAGGTCTATTTTAAAATAATTTTTATTATTTTATTTTATACTTTAATATAAATAATAATAATTATTATATTTTTAATAATAAATAATTTGTAAAATTCATAATATATTTTTGGGGATAATATATATTCTAATTTATATATTGTTAATTTATATTTTATAATATATTATATCATATATAATATATTAAGCTATTTTATTTCATGTATTTATTATTAGTTATTTGATAATATATTAGTTAATAAATATTTTGTTTAAAATTTTTAGTTACATTAATTATTTTTGTAAAAAACTATAAAATATTTGTCCCAGTTTAGTCGAGTGAGACACTAATTTGAAGTAAAAGCCAAGACAAAATAACTCACCTTCGCCCGATTTTGTCCCAGTTTAGTCGATCCGATGCTCTATAAGCGTAGCAGCTTCACTAATTTTGTCGAAAATTAGTCAATCCCCCTCGTCGCTTACTAACCACGGCCCTAAGATTGCCAAATGTTGGTCAATCGAGGTACATCTAAGGGATTTATTTAGAGTGAGATAGAAACATAAATGCCCGATAAATGCTTGCGTTAAAAACATGAGAACCATTAGTTTACCTCAAAGTAGCCCTAGTAGACCTCTTCCAAGGAGAAAAGGAGTTTAACCGCTTAGTCCCTTGGTTGTCATCATGAGGAGTGTTTAAATGTAGAGAAAGTGAAGGAAAATGAGAGAAAATGAGATAAAAGAAAAGAAACAGGAAAACTCTCACCCAGCCTCTGTATTAATGATGCATAATGAAAAGTATGCGCCAGCGATAAATTACAAATGGGCTTAATGAGAATCAAGAGCCCTCAATGAAATCATTATGCATACTTTTCACATACATTACCAAAATACATGGAATACCACTATTACATGAAGAGGTATTGGGAGGAATCAAAAGAGGTCGAATAGGGTCAGCGGGTCAAAAATTTGGAAGCCGAGTTCACGAATTTATAACTGCGAGAGATATCTTCGGGTTCTCGAAATTTTGCAACCCTGCAAAATTTTGCAGTGGCCCATTTTCTTCTATTTTACTGCTCATCTTTCCTCACGGTTTTTCGATGCAATCTTGAGTTCAACTCAGTTCTTGTTGCTTGATTATTTCGATAATTTTGGTGAGTTTAACACACGAAAACTATAAAATAGCCATAAAATCGATCATTAGTATAATGGGACCTTAATGTGCGAATCGGGTTAATTAAGTTGATTAGTACACACAAAAGTGCTCAAAACCCCTGATAAAGCAGGGGTTCAAAATGTGGCTATTGAATGATAATCACTCCCCGGCCAGACACATTACTAGTCCTTAGCGATGAAAGAAGAAAGAGCAACAAAACAATAACAAAATTATGTTCTCAAAAATGGTATTTCAAAAGTATGGATGAGTAATGTCTAACCTCGATAGAGAATCACCAAAACCTGCTAATAACCATCTTGAAGTGAATGCCATCTGAATTGACTATCAAAAGAGTTTCCTTCTCAGAGAATCAACACAGAACTTCCACTGAAAATCTAAGTGTTTATATGATTAGTTTTCAAATGATAAAGTTGTCAGCCTCCCCCGGTAATGACTATTGCCACAGCCTAGTACACTAATGACTAAATACAACCAGGGACCCACTCTTATTCCACAATTCATTTTGTGTTGTAGAAATTACGTCTTGAGAATCGACGCAAAGTCCATACTCGCGGGGATCCGCAGGTGACTCCCGACCAATGAAGGTTTAGGCATCCAGTCATACAAGGATTTTTCAACCACAAACTCTTTAGTTTGCAGGACTTGAATAACTTGATTCAGCACCTACAACTTGCTAGCTTCACCATCCACCCATGCCTTGGCGACAAAATCGTGACTCCCTGACAGTTGGCTTGGTATTTGGGTTTAAAGACTACGCCATATACCCTCGGATGGGTATTTCGGGTTTTGAAGAAGCAAGCGTTGCAAGAATTTTTTCATTTCTTTTTATTTTGGAAGACTCATTGGCACTTCCACCTTTCGCATAGGGTCCTTAACACTATTAAGGTGGTGACAATCTTAGGTCGAGGTTTTGCAAGATTTGGAGGCTAAGGCAGTTTTCTTTTTGTTTATCGTTGAAACCTAATGTGCACAGTGTGTGGTGAGCTAGGGATGGAAGAAAAAGGTCGAAAGCAACAAGAATTCAACTGATCATCCACTCAATTAGGCATGGAACTAATCTAACATCAATAGAATTGGACAATGTTGACTTTTCAAGTTGCAAGTTCGTAGCTTAAATGGGTGTAATTTTGAAACTAAGTGTAAGGCGCTGTATGTATTAAAAAAATGACTATATTTTCAGCACTCAAAAAACAAACTAACGCTTCACAAACAAAACAAACAACTACCTGAGAGCTAAGCAAGTGTTATTAATCTTACAAAAATAGACTTGCTTAAAATAGTTAACAAAACACAATATAAACGCCACTTCCTTCGCTAACTCTCCCCTCCAACCAAATGTCACATTGTCCTCAATGGGGCTCAGATTGGAAAGTTATAGAAGGAAGTGCTACTATCCATAGTGGTGGCTTGTTTGGTGGGATGTCATCCTCACTTTGGGTAGGTTGAGGAGGCTGTTGATGAAAGTGGGAGGAGAATTCATTTCTTGTTGTTGCTAGCATGTCAATGGTAGTAGAGAGTCTTGGGTGGTAGGCTGTGGCGGAGGATGATCACCCAGAAGAGGGCTGGGCGAGACGATGGAGAGATAGGAGGTAGACCTAGGTGACTCGAGATACGCACGAGGATCGTGGTTACGTGCAATGACGGCTCTATGCGTGTCCTCTCGGCCCAAATTTGTGAAATTTCTAATGAGATGCGCGTGGATGAGAAGGTGCGGACTGTATCCATAATAGTGAGAAAATCCTAAGTGGATATGGAGATATGCTGCAGTGGTGGCGCTGATGTACTAGGTCTGGCCCCATTTATAGGGTGGAGCCTTTGGAGGTGAAGAGAGGGATCTGGAGCAATGTAGGTAATGGAGTAGTGATTGTTGGAGCTGTGGATGGTGCAATCTAGGGCTCCTCTGTATCCTCTCTGAGGATGGTCGGCGAAGTGTCACCGGCTATGTCTGAGGTGGGAGGTCTTGAGCACGGGCGAAGTTACCCTTGTCAGCGATGGGATGGCCTCGTAGTCTCGGCGGTGCTCGATCGGGGCTCAGCGGGAAAACCCGTATGCCCCCAGCTTACTGGCATAATGGCCTCGGGAGCAGGAGGGAGTATGGACTCATTTCGGTCGGGCTCTGCGGTGGACCTTGTCCTCGAGTGGAACAAGGAGGTCATGATAAGCTCAGCAGGGCTGAACCAAAAGTCCTCGGATATGAGATATAGAGCCTCCAGAATAGCTCATCTCCGCTGTACAATATGTTGGAGTGGGAAGAGGTTGGACCGCAGTATGTGGTTGATAAGGAGCATACTCGGGGGGAGCTGTCTCCAGAAAAGGATAGATCTTGCTGTTGTGTCTCTGGATAACATGAGAACCATCTCAGGCGAGTACAGGGCCCGCGATCTGCGTAGTCAGTAGGGTTGGCTAGGATAGTTGGGAAGTTGAATGTAGGCTGTATCGGCGGCCCAAGTGGATGAGCGATGGATGGGGGATAAGCTTGGATGTCATAGTATGGTAGAGCTTCATGACCACGTAGGGGTAGAAAGCGGCGTGGGTGCGTAAGGCTTCTGAATGCCTGAAGCCTCATGGAATCTTGAGCTCGGGATTAAGCGAGAGAAAAATTTGGAAAATCATAATATGTTTGTTGTGCACTTCCTTGTCTTGCCAATCTGAATTGCTTGCAATGGGGCCACTGTCTGTAAGATGGATCTTGGGATAATAGAAGCGGAAACCAGTCCGTGGTGAAAGTCATCAATTTGGTCCACGAGCAATTAGGGAATGGAACTCAGGGCCTCGGCTTGGATGGCTCGCCTAGGCCGAAAGTGGGGCCCTCTTACAAAAGATTAGAGGCCCCTCCAGGATGGCCGCGGGTGAGGAGGAGATGGAGGGTAGGTAGCCCATGTATCATACTTGCGAGGGACGGGGCGCGTGAGGAACATGGGCATGAGCAATGACTCTGACGGGAGGAGTGCTCGACTGTCGCGGGCGGCCATGGCATTGGTGGGGTGGAGAAGAAGTACTTCCCCGAGGGCTGAAGCCTTGCCAGTGTGTCTTGGCCATGTTTAGATGTTTGGAGAAGGGAGGAAATGGAGAGGTTAGGAGAATTTTTTTTCTTTAGGAAAGGAAATGAAATGAGAAGGAAAGAAAAGGGGTTGGGGTTTATATAGAGGGATTGGGGAAGGTGAAAGGGCTAGTTAATTAGCATCCATAAATGGGCACTAAAAACTAGGTTCAAAAATGGAATTTATGGTAGGGTATAAAGCGAAGAGATGCGAGGAAACGAAGAGATGAAGGTGAGGGCGGTGCAGCTTTTACGAGGTTATGAAATTTTGCGGCTGCAGAAATTTTTCGCACCTGGTAAATTCAAGCCTTGCGGCTTCTATTTCTGTATACGCTACACTTACCAACAGAATACCAAAAATTATGAGAATGTGCATATGAGAATGGGAAAAATTACAAAGAAAACTAAGCTAAGATTGAGGAATTATATGGAAATTACAAATAAAACTTAAAGTAGGAGAAACAAAATTTCAACAAAATTTGGAGTGGTTTAAGTGCGAAACCACGCGGAAGGATCAGGAGGATCTCCTCCTTATCTGCTACTTATTTATGCGCATAGGGCTTTGGCCTGCATCCATTGACCTTGGGCCACACTAACTGGCAGATTGGTAGGTCCAGATCCATTAGGATAAAAATTGATGGATGATGAATGGACCAGTCCATCTTGACTTGAGCTTGCCCGGGAAGAGGTGGAGCTTCAAATCATACAACAATGCAGTCCCCATTACTTGAAAGTTTTGCGGGCGCTATTGGCCCCGATCATGCCATTTCTTCAATCTGTCTTTTGTAATTTTGCTGGAGTTCGAATTAGGCATCTCGTTTCCGCGATTCTTCAATTCCCGATCTTCGAGGACCACTTTTTAGGCGGCTCTTCCCGAATCCAGTTCGGCTTTTGATGGCCCACCATGCCTTATATTCAATCTCCACGGGCGGGTGGCATGCCTTTGCCATAAACCTAGTAATCCCAGGCGACATTCGAGAATGGTCTTAAAAGTTGTTTGTATGCCCCTGGGGAGTTCGTGATCCCAGCGAGAGACCAGTCTTTCTATTGAGTTCACCGCTTATCAATATGAATTCTTGATTTCCCTTGTTGGCCGACTCAACTTGACCACTAATCGAGGATGGTAGGGTGGCCCTTTTTGTGCTTTACACCATGTTAGCTAAGAGGGTTCTCAAAGGTTTGTTGCAAAGAATGTGAACCTCCATCTTGATTATGGCCTTAAGGACCTAAATCTTGGAAATGTGTTTTCCTTGAGAATTTTAATACCACCTTGTAGTCTGGCACGCTTTATTAGGCCTTCAACCCATGAGCCCACATAGTCAACCCCACGATATATATGTATCGAAGAGAGCGGAAATGGCCCAGCTAAAGTCGCTGACATCGAATAAATCAACTCTTGAAATTGGGTTTAGGGCATCATGTAAAAACTGACGAGAGAGATCTTCCTAGTCTTTGGCATTTTATGCGACATCGTTATGGGCATCCTTGAAGAGAGAAGCTAATAGAACCAGTTGGAGCACCTTCATGGCGCGGTAGTCTTCTAGGAAATGACCTCCACGCACTCATGGTAGTGGTAGCAGTATTCTTTGTTCTTGCTCGGGCACACATATTCCCAATTATCCCCGGTGCTTATGATATTTGAGCAAGAATGGCTCTTCTGATAGTAGGAATGAATGTTGCAAGAAGAACTTCCCTAACTTATCCTATGCTTTCAGTCAAGCTGTGTTTCTCTATTCTTTAGAAATTGGCAATGTGAGCATACCATGGGGCATTTTCCACTAGTAGCAGGGACTCCTCAGGAAACTCATCATTAATTGGAGGGTTGTGGGTGTTGTGCGCTATGGTTAGTCTAGAAAGGTGATCCGCCACAACATTCTCTACTCCATTTTTATCTTTGATCTGCAGGTTGAATTCTTGGAGCAGGAGGACCCATCTAATAAGCCTAGCCAAACAGCATTTTAGCGAGTGAGAGGTACTTCAAAGATGAATGGTATGTGAATAATGATATGGACCCACAGTAGCCATGAAATTTGTCTAAGGCATAGACCAGCTGCCGGCGAGTTCTTTTCGATAATGGTATTGGCGCTAATGGGGTGTCAGTTGACTACCGTCAATCTGCGGAAAATCTATCGTCTCGGCTATCACGAGGCAGCATACTATAAAAATGGCAACTTGGGCCCTACGCCGACACTCTCATCAAACATATACTGACTATATTCCAATAGTCGAGAGTTATTTCATTACTCTTAATACAAATACATATTAAAATCTATAATTCTAATACATATTATCGAAAACATGCAAAGCCTAGCAGAGCTTTCTTCAAAATGGAGTCTCTAAATAAGCGTATTCTCGAAAGCTCCTGTACACGAAAAAATGTTCCTGACGGGGTAGGCTATCCTAGTAGTGGAATCACCTTTAAATGAGTTACTATTCATGGGTCACTATTCATATGTCAATATTCACGTGTTACTATTCATGTGAACAGTAAAAACCTCGAGTTACTATTCACGGCCAGTCATCCAACATCGGTTCCACTTTGTGAACCCGAAATCCATATTTAGGCTCATACACACAACACAATTTATTTCGCAAATTGTAAGAACAAACACCCCCGATACATTTCTGCGATCCGCAGGTATTTCAAATGGGCTCGAAAATTCTAACAATTCGGTCCCAGAGTTTTGGGACCGATCAAACGCGTTCAAGGCCTCGAACCAATAGAAACACATTACAAAACCGCCCAAACAAAGTGTAACTTCGTGAGATAAAGCTACCTCCGCGGGTTGTGAAACTCCAACTTTTCGGAGTGTCCACGCATAGCTCTCGTCGTAAATCAGCACCTTGACCCAGATAAAACCTGCAGTTCGATTTTCATAGATACGAAAGAAGCAAAAGAAAAAAATTAAAAATATATCTCTCCTCTCTCTCTCATTCTCGTCCTCAGCGCCCTCTCTATTTTATTGATTTTCCCATTTTATTATTATTATTATATTATATTATTATTATTATTATTATTTTGATACATAACTTATATTGCCTCATTCGGGTCCGTTTCTCTCTAGAAAATTTTTATTTATTTTCAGTTCAATTATTTTAAATGAACTTTAACTCAAACCATTTTCCAACTTCCGAGATTTTCATAAAAATCTCATCCTTGAAGTCACTGGCGATTTATCACGGTCGTAAAATATTGACTATCTCGGAAATTTGGCGAAACTTTAAGATTACGCTCGATTCAGCGAGGCAATTCTTGTATGATCCGTTTAAATCATTCATCTAGAAATTTCGATTTCAATGAAATTACCGTTTACCCTTTTAGAAAAATTGAATTTTTTCTGGGGTCTTTACATTCCCTCCTTAAAAGAATTTCGTCCCAATTATGGACAATCCATGACCATGACACATGCATATACAGCGTGCACTATAAATGCATATGAAGCTAGATCATTTAAATATTAGATTGGTAAACCATGTACCTTCATCTAACCATCTTTGTGAAGTTGGTATCGGGACTAAATATGGATACCCAAACCCCAGGCTCCCTAGGTAGTCATATACCTAAGCTCGATACCATTTGTGAAATTTGGTATCAAACTACACCTCTTCACCCACCCAAGGCTCAGTGTCGTTTACCTTGGCTGATGCCAATTTATTGGTGGTATCCCAGTTCAAGCACCGGGTAATCCTAACCGGGCACTACACTCTGTTGCATATCCCAGGCCCAGCCCGGCCACGCTCACGGTGTCGTATGCTTGGCTGCGATGCAAGTTGGCGCTTTGTAGAGTGTCAGTTGACTATATCGACCTGCGGAAAATCTATCATTCTGGAAGTATCACGGGGAGACGCATACACTAATTAAAAATGGCCACTTGGGCTAAATAAACCTCATCGAACCTTATACCCCGACTATATTCCAATAGTCGAGAGTTATTCCATTACTCTTAATACAAATACATATTAAAATCTATAATTCCATGCACATATTATCCAAAAACATCAAAGCCACAACTCGGCTTTCTTCAAAATCGGTCTCTAAAATGAGCCGTCTTCTCGAACGCTCCCTGTACTTGAAAAAATGTTCCCTCGATAGGGTGAGCTATCGCCCAGCAGTGGAATCACCATAAATGGGTTACTATTCATGGGTCACTATTCATGTGTCACTATTCCTTGTGAGCAGTAAAACCAAACCACAAGGTTACTATTCACTTCCGGTCATCAACCTTCGGTTCCCTTTAGCGGGCAAAATCCATAGCCATTTCCAACTCCTTACACTCTTGTTTATTTCATAAATTATGAAACAAACACCCCAATCAGCAACCACGATCCACGGGTATCCCGAATGAGCTCGATAATTCTCAAAAAAATTCCGACAATTCGGTCCCGAGTTTTGGGGCCGTCCAACAACCAGTTCAAGGCCTCAAACAGCGAAACATTACAAAACACTTAAACAAAGTGCAACTTCAAGTTTGATAAAACCCCTACCTCACGGAGTTTGTTGAAACTCCAACTTTTTGGTGTCCACGCGTAGCTCTCATTGCGTAAATCAACTTTGCCTTTAGCCCTAACAAAAACCTACGATCCGATTTTCGTAGATCTGAGAAAGAAGCAAATAGAGAAAAAAAATTAAAATATATCTCTCTCTCCTCTCTCTCATTCTCGTCCTCAACGCCCTCTCTCTCCCTTTTTATTGATTTTTTTCCCATTTTATTATTATAATAATATTATTATTATTATTATTTTGATATGCTTATATTGCCTCATTAGATCCGTTCTCTCTAGAAAATTTTTATTTATTTCGGTTCATTATTTTAAATGAACTTTAACTTAAGCCATTTTCTGACTTCTGAGATTTTTGTAAAAATCTAGTCTCGTCAGCGATTTATCACCCAAAAAAATTCGTAAATATTCGAAACATCGAATTGTGAAACTTTTAAGGTCAACTAGATTCGAGGCCCAGTTTAATATAGCGCAGCCGTTTCTTCATATGAGATGAGAATTTCGGTTTTCAGCGAGAGTGCCCACGTTTTACCATTTATTAGAAAAATTGAATTTTTCTCGGGTCTTACAGGTATAATTCCTCTATGCTTCATTCAACGTTTTGCTTACATAGTATACCATGAGTTACTTCTTCTCTTTGACTAAGAGCGCATAGATGGCAAGATCACTTGCATCGCACATAACAAGGTAGCGCAGGTTAGGGCCCTCACTATTGATGCGTGAGCAGTAAACCCAGGCTCCTCAAAGCTTCTTTGTATCATCCATGCAATTGGCATCCTTTTCTAGCAACTTTGTAAAGAGGTTTGGCAATTTTGAAGTCCTTGATGAACCTCCTATAGAAACACATGTCAGTACCTGCGGTCTTCACATTTGTGTGGGAGGGGTTTGGAAATGAGCTCGATTTTAAACTGTCCTCAATTCCCTTATTGGATATGATATGTCCCAACACAATTCCTTGGTTGACCATAAAATGACACTTTTCCCAGTTAAGCACTAAATTTTTCTCAATACACCTATGCAGGACGGTTTCTAGGTTGATCAAGCATTCTTCAAAACTCCCTCCATATACTGTAATGCCATCCATGTAGACCTCCATAATGCGCTCCACTAAATCATTGAGGATATTAAGCATGCATTTCTAGAATGTGGCAGGGGCATTACATAGGCCGAAGGGCATTCTCTTGTAAGCATAAGTCCCAAATGGACAGGTGAAAGTGGTCTTTTCTTGGTCCTCTACAGCAATTTCAATATGGAAGTACCACAGACCATCCAAAAAGCATTAAAAAAGGGATGCCTAGAAATTCTTTCGAGAAGCTGGTCCATGAAGGGTAGTGGGAAGTGATCCTTTCTTGTCACTTCATTCATTCTCCTGTAATCAATACATACCCTCCAAATTGTGGCAAGGCGGGTAGGCATCTCCTCTCCCTTCTCATTATGCACAGTGGACACCCCAGACTTCTTAGGCACAACTTGAGTTGGACTCACCCAAGTGCTATTGGATATGGGGTAAATAATACCAGCTTGTAGCAATTTCAGAACTTCTGCACGTACTACTTCCTGCATGTGAGGATTCAATCTTCGCTATGGCTGCTTGACTGATCTTGCTTCTTCTTCTAAATATATGTGGTGTGTGCAAACCAAAGAAATTTAATTTGTTGAATCGGAGATTTTCCACAATATGAGGGACAGGCAGGATGCCCTCCCAGTTCCCAGTTGGTCACTTTAGTGAAGTTCCTTTGTATAATCCCCAGGGAAGATGCGGTGAACCCACCTAAGGAAGGGAGTAACACCATGTATTAATTTAATACCCAATTATACATAAATATATAAAAACCCGCCGCGAATTATAAATGAGAGTGCCGTAAAAGTTAAAATCTGAATATCGGAGCGAATTACAGAGTATTGTGGATTTAGGAATACAGTAAGAAATGAATAAAATCAATCACAATAATTTCGAATAGATAAATCGATGGCGTCACGGCGTTTGTGGCGGAAGGCGACGTCAATCTGAAAGCGCGAATAGACCAAGTATGCGGACACAGGAGCGATTTAAAGCAATAATGTGAGATAATAAATCTCGGAGTGAGTGGCATAGTTTATAGAAATAACATTTTTATATTTCAATGGTTCTCCTCAAACCTTGGTGCTCTTTGTAAAGTTCCTAGTTTAGAAACATTTCCTGAAACCCGACTTTTACCCCGAGTCGACATATGCGGATCATGCACCGACAAATTAAGTAAGTCGATATTGAAAACATAATCGGGCTTTTTGACATAAGCGGGCCAACATGTAGCCGTGCGAGGAAATAGCGTAACCATGAAGTGCACCGCCAATCGCCATTTAAAAATAGTTATACCATATTTAGAAAAATAAACAACATCCGTACCACGTAACCATCATAAATGCGTCGATAAAGCGAGCCTCAAAACCGCGCGTGACAACTAACGAACTGGTTACACGGCCATCAAGTGGCAACTAACAGCCCTCGGTGGGCCGGCCATCCGCGTGGCAACTAACAAACTCAGTGAACGGCTTATCCGTGGCGGTAACGAGCCTCGGTACGACGCGGCCATCGCATTAGCGTAACAAACCTCGAAGGCGACCGCCGTGCGTGGCACCTGGCAAACCTCACAGACGACACGGCGTCACGTGGCACTAACAAGCCTCAGAGATTAAACTTGGCGTCACGTGGCACTAACAAACCTCAGAGTAAACCTGGCCATCACGTGCTGTAACAAACCTCAGTGAACACATCCATCAAGTGTCCTCTAATAAACCTCGGGTAAACGATATCACGTGGCAACTAATAAACCTGGAGTAACGACCATCAACGTATTAACATGTCTACATAGTTCCCTTTCTCATGTACCTTTCGACAATACGTATTAAAATTAGGTCACAAAATCTCGAGTCCACTTTTTATGATAGTTTTCAAGATAGTTTACAACCTCAATCCATATTACTCGAACCTCCAAACACCACCAACTCATCCACGAACACAATAAAACTTGCAAATAATTATTAAAATGTTGACAAAATTCACATGAAATAATAACTTGTTTTATAGAGCCGAAAATCATGTTTGAATGCAACCCGACATCGTGAAAGCAGTATTAAGTATAGTATTTTATCACAATAGATTTATCAACACTAATACGAATCATTTAAAAGCATATAAACCACTCACGGACTATAAAATGCTCAGTCCTGCTCCTATGAGGATCGTCTCCCGGCCGGCGTGAGTGCCTGTAATATAGATAAAACTACCTTAAATCTAACCAAGCTGGGCAAGCAGGATGCCTGAAGGCCTTAGAATATTGGTAGAACTAGACAATCAATTTGAACTCAGACGAGGTCCAATTACAGTGTACCACTATGGGCCGTACAAATTAGGGCTTTTCGCGGGACTAATGTTCTCGAAGTGAACGTCAGTGATTACAAAGCATCCAATTTCACTAATACAACTTCAATTTTGCCAAAATTTATTAATCGGTACTATTTCGATCAAACTTCATTAGTACGGCAATAAAGCTGAAACCTAGCAAGCGATGTCCAAAATTTACAAACCACATATCAATACGACCCGAGACCGGGAACCATTGGTACCACTTCTTAGTCCAAATTCGTAGTTGTAGGAAAACTCATTCAACCTTCGGCCGATTTTGTTTCGTTGTAACTTCAAGCGGTGAGGAATCTGCAAAGGGACCACGTAGATGAGTTCGAAGATTCAAAAATGGTGGAAAGGAGCTGTAAATTGCTGAAGTGGCGGAAAATCAAATCGGCGACAAACCAGGCGCCGCTGTCATCTTCTCGACGAATCGGCGCGTCCGTCGATTCAACCTTGAAATTTCACGGCCAAACCCCGTCCGGCGATGGCGCCACCCTAAGTAGGCGGCGTGGCACGGTGGTGGCGGGTCGCGCCTCACTTTGTGCAATCTTCCGCGGCTCATGTGGTTGAATGACCCTCGGGTCCTGAGTTGGAGAATTTCTCTAGGGTTTTGGGAGCTCGAAGGAGATTGTTTTGGGCCTAGGGTTTTCTATTTGAGTATCTAAATTATCATTTATAAGTCTGGGAGTGGCTTTGGAATTAAAATCGGACGGAACTTGAATGATAAAGTCTTCTTGTTGAAGCTTAATGGTAGTAACTTTTTATCAGTAACAAGTCGGATTGTGACCGTTACTTAGATCTGCTAGACACTTGTATCGGCAGAGAGGCTAAATGTGTCTTAGTTAACCTAAAACTATTCCTCCTCAGAAAAAGTCAAACTTGGTCAACTTGGTCAAACTTAGTCAAAACTTGGTCAAACTCGTATTATTATTTAGTGCGGGTCATTACCTGATAACTGCTTGTTCTCCTTGAGGATGTCGGTGTTTTTCCTGCAGAGGCATTGAAGAGATTGGATATCTTTCATTCCGGACATTCTTTCGTTTCTTCTAAGTATGCATACTTTAATTCCACGGGCGGGGGTTTGAGGGTCCGACTTTTAAAGGCTCGTGAAACCCTTTATAAACCTTGATAGGTAAATTTCTTCATTTTCTCCATGGCCCATGCAGGTACACAAGTTTTGGGTTCCTGCAGAGTCTTCAAAGCGATCGGATAACTCCTCCATTGACACACCACACGATTCTTCTTGCTTAGCTTATTCCTCGGAATAGTATCAGTGCTTCAAACCTCCTTTGGACCCCCTTCCATTGGTTGCATATGCTTTTTGCTCAAGTGGAAGATATTGAGTTCCAAAGTCAGGTTCCCGAATGTAAGTTGCATAACTCCATTTCGGCAATTGATGATCGCATTGGAGGTGGCTAAGAATGGTCTTCCAAGGATTATAGGCACACAATTATGGCTCCCCCACTTGCAGCGGCTCACATGTCGAACCCATGACAAAATCTACGAGGATGGTAAATTTTCCACTTGTATCAACACATCCTCCATATTGCCCTTCGGGATTTTTATAGATCTGTCTGCTAGGGACAATGTGATGTTGATGGGCTGGCTCTCCCGAACCAGTGCTTCTCGCTAAATAAGGGGCGGGTTGGCGTGGCTCCCAAAGTCTAGCGGTGCCTTTTCTACCGCAGTTCTTCCATGGGATGGTAGGATGGCCAGTCTTTGTGCTGCTGAGGTCTTGCACTCAATAATGGCACTGACTTGTTTTGTCAGGAAGGCCTTCTTATCAACATTTAACCCTCTCTTCACTATGCACAGGTCCTTTAAAATTTTTGCATAAGTTGGAACTTGTTTGATCCTATGCGGGGATGTTGACTCTCACTACTATACTTACTTCTAGAATCTCAGCCTAGTTGATGGCCTTCTTCTTGCTTATTAGTGCTTGAGGAAAAGGTGGGGGTGTGCTCTTCTTCTTGCATCTTCTTTAATCCACCAGATCTTTTACTGGCTCAAACTTCCTTTTCCTCTTTACCTAGTCTGCGGTTTGGGGGTAAATTTGTAACTCCTTTCCACTTCTCCAAGTGATCAACACTTTGACTTCATCTATCACGGAAGTTGGCTTCTTGGAAGAACTCAGACCATGCACTCCTAGGATTGGGATGTATGCGAGAGGGAACTTTCCTTTTTCTTGCACTGTTGCTGGTTTGTCGACCTAAATCGAATATTGGATTATGAATTTTTGGGCAAGATCGTTGCGGAGTTCTCAATCTTTTTGTTTAGTGTTCTTTCTACTGTATCGATCCTTTGGTTAGCATGAGTATTTACTGTCTTCTGTTCTTCCATAAAACTACCCACCACTTTGCTCAAATTCATTGTTATAGTTTACTGGCCCGGAGATGGGAAGGTGGTGGTTGTGGTGAGATGAAGAACCCAACCATCTCTTTGTTGTGCCTTGGGGGTACATATCTTTGGAGGCTTTGGTTTCGGAGAGATTAGGATGGTTCCTCAGTTAGGATTATATGTGTTGTTGTATGAGGCGTGGCTGGTGGTTTGTATTGACCCACAACATTGGCTTGTTTAGCTATCATCTCCTCGTTGAAGGGGAATAGTTGAATGATTCTCTCCTTGGTGCTTTCGATGGCCGAATGAAAAGTTGGTTAATTCGACCGGGTGTCTCATCCACTGCTCTCACCTCATGTTGATTTCTCATTTCAAGCTCTTCCAACATTCTTGACAAGGTGGATAGCTTTGCCTTCATTTTCCATATCAACACGTGAGGGAATATACCTCATTTAAAGTGATTTGTGAGCCTCATCCTCTACTTCTCTTGGGTTTTCATCCTAAAGCTTTAGATGTCTCGGCTACATAGTTTAGAAGTCCGTGGATTCTTAGGATTCTTGCTCATGAAGTCCTCACACATAGTCTCTAATAATTGTTTCATAGCGAGGACATTCCTCATAAAAATGATTTACTAGCATCCATGTGTGAAGCCATGGTGAGGACCAGGTATTAATGGTTTCGAATACCTTTCCCTGACAACGGTAGAATTTCTCGTTTTCATAAATTTCTGTGAAGGTGTAAATACGCCTCATCCAGTTATTTGGTTCTATAATGTGGAAAATTTTTCTTCAGAACTTCGACCTACATTTACATCGATTAAATTGTCTCGGCCTCGAGTTAAGCCAAAATTTGGCCTTATCCTTTAGAGTTAGAGGAAAAAACTTCAGCCTCATTAGATCCATATTGGTAGCATCCTCTTTGAAAGTGTTTGGACTTCCTCAAATTCAGGATGTGTGAGTAGGGTTCTCACTCTCCCACATACCATGAAAGTGTGGATTAGAGCAATGTAGTCTGACAATCATGTCGCTGGTGGGGGCCATGATACGCAGTGCACTCACCCATGGGGATGTATGTGGTCATCGTGGACTATATGCATTGGGATACCTCTGTACCCCCTATTGGCTCTACTGCTCCTCAGGTGGATGCTCCATCTAATCACTGTTCAAGCTCACTTCACAGCCTTGTTCCTGTGGGGCACTGATTCTTTCTAACCTACCTGTTGTGTTCCTATCCCAGTGGTGCATAAACCCCTATATGACAAAACAGAACACCAACAAGAAGCAAAAAACAAGGCTACCAAAAAGGTTACTGTTAGCAAAAAAAAAATTGTACATGGACAATAAAAGAATTGAATCAGCAATGAGTGAAACGCTAGGAAAATTATGAAAGGACACAAAGTTCTGTGCTTGCTTGATGAGGATCACAAGTTCATGACTCATTATTTGCCTTTAGGCACCATCCTGCAGACGCCATTTGATTCGCGAGCAATCACGGTGGAGAGTTAGAATTTAGTGCTCGGAATCAAAAATATTTATAAACCTAAACCTCCTACTATCGTAGCATAGCTATTGCAGTATAGTGGCTCTAAGGTCTAACACAGGGATGGGTTTTATTCGCACAAATGATTAACAGTTGGCTCAAAATGGTGAATTTTAGTTTGGATTTGGGGTTTCGATAAAAACAGTGAGGGGTAATATTTGGAAACTGAAAACAAGGTGAAGAAAAGTATAAAAAGAACTCCTTTAAGCATCGGGCTACAAGGTTTAAAATCCTAAGGTAACCGAGAGGTCCTTGGGTCCCTTTCCTCGTGTTAGGGAGGATGACCTATAGTCATTTTCCGAACCGGATCTTCATTTAGCTATAAAAGCGAACCTTAATAAATTCCTTTTAGAAAATATATAGCATTTATTAGAACATAAATGTTCCCGAGCAGTGAAATTTATCTCAGCGATCTACCTGTTAACAAATAAATGGCAGCTAATCGGAGTCTTAGTGGATCAGATCTAGCGATAAGCATCACTTTGAACCACTAAGATTTCCAAGTACTGAATTGATGGCGAGGTACATTTAGGGATTTAAACCTAGAGTGAGAGATGAGAAACATAAATGCGATAAATGCTTGCGTTAAGAAACATAGAACCATTAGTTTACCTCAATAGTAGCCCCGTAGCCCTCCCCTCTTCAAGGAGAAAGAGTTTGTAGCCATACATCCCTTGAGTTGTCATCGCAAAGTGTTTGCTGCAGAAAAGTGAAAGAAAAGGAGAGAAAGAAAAGCGGAAAACTCCTCCCGACCTCTATGTGTGATCACGGAATGAAAGTATGCCTTGGAAGTAAGTACAAATGGGCTTATATAGCCCCCAAAACAAGCAAAATTACCAAAATACATGGAATACCACTATTACATGAAGGGTATTTTAGGAAAAATCACAAAAAAGGTTAAACGGGATCAATTAGGTCAAAAATCTGGAAAGTAGGCTGCGATTGTGAAATTTTTCGCAACCTTGTAAAATTTTGTAGTGGCCCATTTTCTTATGTTTTCTGCTCCTCTTTCCTTTGGTTTCTGATCTACAATACTAAGTTCAACTCGGATTCTTCATGCTTGAGTTGACTCAATAATTTTGGCGAGTTTAGCTTGCAAAAACTACAAAAATAGTCACAAAATGCGATCAGTAGTATAGCCGGGACCTTAATGTACAAATCGGGTTAATTAAGTTGATTAGTACATAAAAAGTGCTCAAAACCCCCAATAAACAAGGTTCAAAATAGCACTATTTGGGTACTAATCAAACTCTTTAAAAACGTGTAAACTGGGATCCAGGTGCGATACTATGGACACCTAGCACTCTAAATGTAAGAATCTCGCAAGTATATAGTACGAATTCTCCAGTTGAAAATGCAGGCTTTGTGGCCGGTCGACTATCATCCATACCACATTATGTCTCAGCGGTGTCCATGGAAAGTGGGTCACAAAGTCCATCGTGACGTGCTCCCACTTCCACTTAGCCACCTTTGTGTTTGGGTAACCTCTTGGCAACCGATGCTCAACCTTTACCTGCGACACGTGAGACCTTCGTCGACGAGTCTCGACATGTCGCTTCATTTCGCTCCAGTAATACTGGCAATGAAGATCACGGTACATCTTTGTGCCACCTGGATGCACAGCAAACCGGGAGCAATGGAACTCCCTAAGGATCTCACTCCCGCCCGTCAGATCAGCTGAGGAACCACAACCAGTCCTTATCTGAAGACTACCATCGATGTGGATGGCCCATTATGCGTCATTTGTGCCGTTGTGCCAGTCCTTAATGGACACGCTATCTGCGTCCGCCCGCGGACTCGATCACTTTTCTTTCGGTAGAGGCGGGTGTGGCCATTAGACTCCCCAAAGAAGTACCTTGGGCTGATCAGCTGTACTCGGTCACGGGTATCCACCGGTCTCAGCATACGCTACTCTTGGGAAGCTCGCTAGCCCGATTACTCCGTGACTTTCGGGTGAGTGCGCCAGCCACCGCATTTGCGCTAGGGATGGTAATCTGCGAAGTGATCGTAGTCCTCAAAAACTCCATCCTGCCTTTGCCTCATGTTGAGGTCCGTGCGTGAAGATATGCCCGGACTTTTGTGAATTACAGAAAACACCTCAAACTGCTCACCGTATAGGTAGTGACGCCAAATCTTCAAGGCAAAGACTACGGTCACCAACTCCATGTTGTGTGTGAGGTAATTCTGCTCATGGTTTTTCAAGCCCAACCAGACCGCAAGCCACTCTTAGATCGGTGCATCGAGGCGCATCCCGATCGTCGCGAGACATCACAAAACACGGTGTACCTCTGTCTCTTTTCCGGGACTATTAGAATAGGAGCTGAAGTAAGCCTCCTCTTCAATGTCTGGAATGCCTTCTCGCATAGGTCACTCCACTCGAACTTGACCTCCTTCCAGGTCGATCGGTCGTAAACCGTAGTCGGGGGTCTGTCAGCCTCCTATAGTACCTGCGTCCCAGAAGTGCGTATCTCGACCAGGCGGTCTCTCCCAGCTCATCTTGGCCTCCTTCTCGGGGTCCATTGACATGCGGCGACATCGTGCCCCGAGCTCACATAGTAAGCGAGGCTTCGCCCAACTACTGAACTTGGCGTACAAGCGATGATCCCTCAAAAAGGCATAGTAAGACCCTCGAGTGGTCCTCATCGTCCCTCATTAGGAATTATATCGGAATATCCTTCAATAAAGATACCACAAACTAATCTAAATAGGGTTGGAACACCCTATTCATGAGATCCATAAATGTTACCGGCGCATTTGTCAATCCAAAGGGCATCACCATAAACTCAAAGTACCCATAACGCTCTTAAATGTTGTCTTAGGGATGTCGGCCTCCCTAACTCTCAACTGATGGTAACCAGTGCGAAGGTATATCTTGGAGTAGACTCGCCCCTCTCAGTGATCAGGCAAGTCATCGTCCTCGGTAATGGATCACAGTTCTTGATCGCGTAACCACATTCGGTATGCATGTCGATGCCTAGAGGATCATTGCCTCCTTCTTCTTCGCGGAAGCGGGCGCCATGGTGAGATGTTATCTAATGAAACCCTTGCCCAATAACTCATGTATCTGGACCTTGAGCTCCTACAACTCAACCGGCGCCATCCTTTGCGGAGCCATAGAAATGGGCGGCGTGCCGAGGTGTAACGATAGGAAGTCTACATCCTCGAGTGGAGGTAATCCAGTAGCTCATCAGAAAAACATCATCGTACTAACACATACTATCTAGGATCAAGTCTTGTCTCCACCTTGTCCTCTAGGATAAAGTGGCTAACCAACCATCAAGCGGAGTGCCATGCAGGTCATACGGTCCTGGGGTAAAGCATCGTGCTTGCCCGCCGCGTGTCTTTCACAGTACCATCACGAGTGGCGGTAACTCTCCCCCTGCTCCACGATCGATAATGACTCTAGGTTAATGTCGTCAGGCTAATCCAAATCCACGAGAGCGTGATCGAACAAAATCATATCATGAGGCCTCATGAGTCCTGGTGGATGAATCACAGGATCTCCTAACTCCTAACCTCGACCGTCGGATACACTCCTGCCCTACTCCACAGGGGAGGAACTCACATGCATCGGCGGCTCTTCCAGGGGTCTCTGACCTCTGGCTGACTCTCACACACAGTGATGTGATGAATGAATGCTGTGCACGAATCGAATAATATCCTCACTATGGCGAGATGGTGTGGAAACATGCAGTAAGTTAGGTTGATCTCAGTGAGAAACCGTTCGGTACGATGGCACATGGAGACATGCCCTTGGGTCCACTGAAGTCAGGCTTTATAGGCCCACATCCTCGACCTCAGGCCACACTCTAGCTACGCGGGTCCACATGTAGCAAAAGGTGCTTGTGCGACCTCTGGGCGATCTTGGTTCCTCTGGCGACTACGAGGTGAGAAGGAACATACTACGTCTGTGCATGTCCCACTAATGTTGGGATGAGGTCCATATTTTAGATCCACGCGGCTGAGACGATCCACACACCTCACATATCTGGGTGATGGCAGTGATAACATGTGATCGGATCGGGCGGCTAGAATCTGGTTTAGCGGACGATGCCATGATACAATCCCTGAGGCACTGGTGGGGCCCAGGTAGCCCATTGCTCGGCTGGAAGAGTCGACTCCTTTCTCGCACCTGCGATACGCATCCGGATGCTTTGTGCATCCTGCATCTCTCTGTAGCCATAGCGTGACACCATAAGTCAGATCCATGATATTTGCCGGATGGATAACTGGATCACCAGACTTCTAACCTTGGCCATATTTGTGGCCTCGTAGTCGTCTGAAATGTGCGACTCTGTGAAAACCGCGGCGTGTTGAGCACCATCTGCTTCAACCTCGACTCGAGTCGGGTATACCATGCTCGAATCTTTGGAAGAAAAACCTTCGCGAAGAGCTATCAAACTCTCCCAAGTCATCGTCTCGGGTCCTCGAGACCTTAACAATCCATATATCACAGGATTCACCTCATCTTAAGCATTAGCTAATTGATCATAATCAGCAATTGATCCTTGGCCTCAAGCCTTCAAACTGCTTGGAACCAATGGTCGGCTACCATCGGATCCCCTCCTCCTCTAAATGATGGAGGATGATGTGTTACAAACCTCTAGGAGTCCTTGTTTCCACGAGCCACCAGATGCCTTTATGCAATGGTGGTAAAATCTGAGCATGCGCCTCCACAAATGCCTGTGATCAAAGCTAAACGATGGTCGGCCTCTTGCCCGTGGGCTGACCTCTGCGTCCACGCCCTCGACTTACCATCTACAAGTTAAGACTAGAAATTTGATTCTCTCTTTTCATATCAGCATTAGTGGTGCATAATGCGAACACTAATAAATAACCATTCACATTATCATGCTCATTTGTTTTCCAGACTAAGGTTATGTTAAGCTAA